>BDUI01002940.1:15609-33158 GCA_002335545.1 Apodemus speciosus | reverse complement strand
GAGAGCCCTGCTGTGGTTTTTAGATCTGTAAACCTCTCTTAGAAACTAAAAATTGGTGCTGACCCAGGACCATCTCTTCCTATGTGCCCCTCCCTATTAGGGAGGTTATATCTCTGGCCTATTGTGTCCCCTGGTCTCTGTATCACTTCATTTTCTGCAAAGCCCTACATAAGACTTCCTCTGTGTATTCCCAGGTAATAAAGTGATTTCAGACACACATATACTCAAGAATTCAGGATAAGCAGGATGAGAGGGTTAATTGACTTGGCCAAAGAAATTTTATACTCCTAAAGTGACAGGTGATTGTATTCCTATACAAAGTATTTCTACTTGTCCACTCACAGAACTGGGAACTAAGTGCCAGTCTTGAGATTGCCTTAACTGTTTAAGCAGTATACAGCCAGTGCTGCCCCTACTCACCGTGTGATCCCAGGAAACCACATATAGGGTAGGTTAGGGGATCAGAAGACAGAAGCAGCCCACGGTTGTGTGTAACTTAAAAACACGAGAAACGAACACAGGACCTGTGGAGGTTGACTGAAGGACCCTACAAGACATCAATAAGATAGGCTCTCTTGAGATGGTAGAGGGGAAGGGTCTCCGCCATGGGGAGGCTCAGGAGGTGGAATTGTGAGTGGGCTGGGAAAGAAATGCCACCAGGTGAGCTGCATATTCAAGGCCACAGTGAGGTGATTTGTATTGTACAAGCAMTATGGAGATCCTGCTGGATCAATATTCAAAGGCCCATGCGCCGGTATTTAGCCTGGCAAAAGCTTCTGTGGGTAGGCATAGTGCATGTATATGAGCCTGAGAAAGGTCCCCCACAGGACTTAGTCACACCCTTCAGTCATTGTGGGGAGACAGAGAAATGCCAGTGAACCTTAGGCTACTGCAGGGCTTTTCAGAACAGAGATTGTGGCAGCTATGGCATCAAGTGCKGGTGAGTGTGAAGGGAGCCCAGGGAGTCTGAAACCGCTCCTTTCTGCTCTCAGGGATATGGGGAGCCGAGGAGACCTGKGGTTGGCTTGGTGGCACTGTGTTGTGAGTCTCATCTTGAGCTCCCTCRGGATGGAGACCAAATGGGTCTGCTTTGTTTTCAGGATCTTAGGGCAGTTTGACCTGTTTTCTCCAGCTGCCTTTAGGTTCCTTCTTCCAACTCCCGCTTGGTGCCTCTCTGACCTTTCATCTGCTGCTTCAGCATATCAGGGTCTCCTGAGTTGTCACCTCCCTCGCTCTGCTGAAGATTTGCATACTGAGCAAGTTTTGGGAGTACAGGTGTTAACAACCAGTAATTACATAATCCTAGTCATTACCCTCTTAGAGCACACAACAGAACAAATAGATCAATAAAGTGAACAGAAATATAAATACCAGGAATGGCAAATGGCTGCCAAGCAGAGATTCTGAACCTTACGTGATCTAAACTCAGATCCATGCAAAAGTTAGAGTACATGCATGGGCTGCAGGGACAGGAAGCTCCTGGTGAACGGGGAGACTGAGGGCTTCAAAGACAGCCGTCGTCTCTGCAGAGTGGTATGTGACCAGCCAGGGCTTTGATATACTGGAAACGAYGTAGAGGCTGAGGGAATGGGAGGTTAGGCCACACAGGCTAATGACCAACAGCAAAAGACTTTGGTCTATCAATTATGGAGACACTACAGAAGTGACCTTAACCAGAGATAATCTGACTTGCCTCTTAGAAGTGCGTTTGTAGTGGTTCCTGGCCAAAGAGATCAGATGACTGGATGAGCAGCCCCTTACAAGACAAGGCTTGGCTTCCTGGTAGAACACAAGGAGCTCTGAGGGCATGCTCCGAGGAAAACTCGTGAGAGCCACAGGCAGCATTTTGGATCTTGGCAAATTGCCCAAGTATACTTAGAAGGAAGAACCATTTGTTCTGACAACAAGTTCTAAGTGCCTCTCTGCCTGTTTCAAGGCCCAGCTTAGCTACACAGAAGCTTCACCCTGGGACTGTGCCTTAGCAACCAACTGAGGACCAATTTATCTCACCTTGAGAGACAAATCTCGGTACTTCTCACCTAGTCCCATCCATCCCAAGATAGAGATGGGCTTACAGCAGTGAGTTTCYGACTCAAGGGCCACCAAGAATGCACACTGTAAYCTTTGTGTGCTGCTCCCAGAACTGAGCAGAGGTTTCTGTGTGCTTGAGACTGGAAATCTTAAGCTCAAAACTTGGCCCCAGGTCTCYGTAGTTTGTTGGTAGCTCCTTCCCCATGGTGTTCTTGTGGTCTTTCTGTGCACCCTTCAAGTGTCTGTGTCTCCAGAGTTCCCTGCAGAAGGACAACAATGCCATTACAAGAGAACCCATGCTTAAGGCTTCCTTGAATGGATCACCTTGAAGGCACTGTCTTCAAGTGTCATCTGCTGAGAGACCAGGACTTAATACTTCGCCATATCAATTGGGTTACACCATGGCCAACCTAAGGCACTGAGGAGAGACTTCTAGGGTCAGCAAAACTGACAGAACTTTCTCACGGTGCTCCATTCTGATTGGATCAGACTTCGGAAATGCTCATATCCCAGGTCTTTCTGGGGCTGCTGTATGGCATTGTTCTAGTGGGATAACTGTCATTTAGGGGGGAAATTGAAGAAAAGGCATCCCATCAGAAAAGAAGAGCAACGCAGTCTACTTGTAGATGGAAGGATATTATAAATAGAAGAGACCCTAAAGAATCTGCTAAAACCGTTGCACTAAAAGGTGAGTTACACAAGACCAATGAATACAAGCTCTATCAGCAAAAATACAGCATTTCTGTATCCTAGCAATAGACAAAAGTAAAATTAGGGGGAAAATTCCATCTAGACCACCGTCTTTAAAACAAAAAGTATTTTGTAATAAATTTCACTAAACAGATGCAAACTTATAACTACAGCTGCTATTATTTGAAATCTAGTAATTAAGTAAATTCCATCAAAATAGTACATATATTTTCATAATGAAGTAAATACATTTAACAATAAACACTTTATAATTCCTAGGTATTGGGTTTCCATTACCGGTCAGAGTTTAGAAGCATAGACAATGCTGTCTTCAGATGATCCCAGATTCTCTGTGAGATTTTGAGAATTCCCTACTAGGAGGAGCTGCATCCCTAACTGGAAACAGAATTCCCTTCAAGAGGGTTTGAATTTCCTGCAGGAATGACTAGACCCACAAAAGGAAGGACTGAATCTCCTGCAGGAGAGAATRATGGGATCACCAGAAGGAGGGATTTAATTTCTTCTCTGAAGAGACTGGAGCACCAGCAGGATGTTGAATCTTTAGTCTGAAAAACTCTTTCAGCATAATGGTCTGAATTCCCCCAAGTCCCCAGGTGGAACAGAGCCACCATCAGGAACACTGCACCTGGCCCACTTGTCTGTGGGAGGTAAATGTGCAGTTCATTTTGGCTCATAAAGTCCCACCATGCCCTAGCTTCCTTCCACCATCCAACCTCCATTCCCCACCATCTCAGCTTCACAGAAAACCCTTTCTCTCTTCAACCTTCCAAAACTGCTGATGTCTTATCACACACACACCACCACCACCACCACCACCACCACCACCACCACCACCACCACCACCACCACCACCACACACACTGGGCTTTGTAGGAGTGTGCTTTTGTTTTTTAAAGCTGGACTGTTAACTATGGCTGTATAAACTCTGCTTCCCAGCTAGTCCTTCTGGCACCTTACTGACCAAAGGATAGAGTTTGCAGTCTAAGACATGCATCCCTCGTAGTCCTKGGGCTGGTGCTGACGGGCTTAGAGCCACGGGATGTGGGTGGGTACCAGGCCAGGCCTTGCTGAGGTTAGCTTGTCTCATCTCTGCAGTGCGTGAAGGAGTCTGAGCTACCTGACAGTTGRCCTCCTTGCTGAGAGGGTTTCTATCCTTTCTTGTACTCTGTTCATTCACAGTATTTCAGTATGGGCAGGTAAGTGCTGCGTTGATAGATTTTTCCTTTTGGATCCTTGGTTGTAGGTTAAAGGAGAAAGGATAGCTGAATTGGAAACAGAAAATGCTATTCTGCACCTGAGATTGGCAGAGGCGATATTTCGCTCTGTCCTGTAGACTGACCAACGAGCCACAGGTGAGTGTTTGCTTTGAGTTTGCTAACTGCAATTGCAAAAGATGCAAAGGATGCAGCTTTCCTTTGATCTTTGGTCCCATCCAGTGAGGTGGACACTTAGTGTGTCGTCCAGTACTGGAACAGAGATGAATCCTAAATTATTTATCCTTGCGCTCACAAGTATTTATGGAATAATTCATTAATGATACTACCAACAGCTGATTCTTGACAGCTGTGTGGTACAATTTATGCATCATATTAAGTTTATGCATCCATATTAAGTTTATGCATCCATATTAAGTTTATGCATCCATATTAAGTTTAATAAATCTATAGACATACAACTTGTACAATCATGTTGCCATAACAAAAAAACCTGAGACCTATAATTTACAAAAAACATTTGTTTCTTTCAGTTTGGGGGTCCTGGATCAAGGTTTACTATCTATGGTTGGCTCATTTCTCTAATTGGTACTGGCTATTGACGTCCTCACCTGGTGGAGTGGATGACCAAATAAGCTTTTTAGTYTTGTCTTCTCATGAGCATAGAATCTTCAGTGACCATATCACCTCCCAAAGAAAGGCCCATCTTAATGCCACCAAAGTGGCCATCATCATCGCGAATCATAGAGGGGCACTGTACTCTGCAGTAACTCTGAGCCGTGGAAGCTTATACCCAAGGCCCCCTTATTCAGTTTCCCTTTGAGCCTTTTTACTTCTGAGCAGCTCCTCACTGAGCTGCAGACAGTCTGACCCAGCCACCGCCCTTCTCCGTGGGTCCCTCTGTATCAAGTAGATCCATCTGTAACAGGCTGCTGAGCACCCTCAGCACACACTTTCCACCATTTGTGAAGGAGCTTCTCTGCTCTCAGGATCAAGCAAGGACTAAGCCAGAATCTAGCTGTCTGTGTTGGGCAGAGTCCTCCCGCAGGAGCTCAGATGCTGTCTGCCTTGCAGGAGCWTATCAGAGACCAGGGCCCTGCTTCCTCCTCTGTCCTGAAAAATGAGGGCACATCTGCTTGACAACTGAGCACTGACCTGCTATTGAACTGATTGCTCTTCACCTTGACATTAGATCACAGTACTTGGCCGTGATGGATACAGCATCTCTCTCTGGGTGATGTGTGGCTGGTATCTCCAGGAGGCTGGGCCTGCCAGCATCCACCGTTTGTAAAGGCAGAGTAAGGATAGACCCACTCCCACCCCAAATACACAGGAAAGCAGCAAAACAAGGCAGAACCCACAGTTGCCTCTTATTCATTTGGAGCCTTTCCACTGACTTCTGCAGAGACCAGTGAAAAACACAGGCCACCCCTGCAGGCATCTCTGCAGTTTCGTCAATGCTGTGTATTGTCCTGGTGTCTGGATRTCTTCTCTGTGCTCCTTAAGTCTCAGATGGTCCCCACAGCACTCCACAAGTAGTGCTTTCTATCACCTCCCGCATGCTCCGCAAAAATCCAGAAAGACCTTTTAAAAATGTGTGTCTGTTGGAAATCTTTGCTATTGAAGGCTCTTCCTAGACTTGTCACTGCCCTTAAGAGAATCCCCAGGCCCTTGACCTCTGTGGAGGTTTTGCGCTCTATTTCCTGTCATTTCTGAGGTCTGTCACTCAGCCTTGGTCCTTCTACCTGGCCAGCGTCTTCAGGGCCTAGCCTCAAGACTCCTAACCCTAGGATTTCTTACCTGTCTTTTGTCACTATAGTTTGAGCTCCATCAGCATCTCTCCCTGTGTAGTATGTATCATGGACCATCTGTGACTTCCTTTTCTTGGAGGGTTTTCAAGGTTTCAGAACTGTGCCTTCTTTCTTTCTGTAYGGGACAGAGAAGGATGAGCAGAAGCAGCTGAGAGGTCTGGCACTGCACTCTGCTCCAGATGAGGCGGTGTCAGCAAGCAAGCACTCATGAAGCCTTTCTCTAGGGTAGAAGTGGCTTCCTCRGCACTGCTAAAATCGCTGTTCATGCCCAGGCTGTGAGTGTCACAGGACTTAGAAGAGTCCTGCTCTGTCAGACAGGGCTTGTCTCAGGGCACTGGGAGAGGTTCATTCCAACGTTTACTAAATGAAAGAAAGTACCAAAGTGTATATTGACAAGTGAGCACACTGAGACACAGGTAGTTTTAGCCAGTAGACAAATGGCTTGAGCTAGCAGCAATGGAAGCTTAATCTCCTAAGTCACTGCTGTCTTCATTTCTATGTGTGTGGGTGTTTTTCCTGCATGTATGACTGCACCACATGCATGCTATTGCCCTGAAGTCAGAGAGGTCATCCTATCTCCTGGAACTGGAGTTACAGATAGTTATGTACTGCCACATGAATGCTGGGAATTGAACCCAGGCTCCCCTGAATTGCCGAGGCATCTCTCCAGCCCCCACGGCTGTTATTTTAAAGTTTGAAGGTAGAATGTGTCTGTACCTGTCAGATGTGATAGGTGGGCATCCCRTGCCCTGGCGTCATAGTCAAGCGATCCTTAGGCTGTCAGTGGCTTCTAAAGGAAAGCCCAGGAAGAAAAGCTATTTCACCTAGGGAATTTGGCAAGACTCCAACATGAGATTGTGGTGGGTATTTTTATACCATTAATTAAAAACATTGTTCTACCATGTGTTATAAACAATGTGGCCCAGATGGGAAACAGGAAAAAAACTGATTATAACAGTGTAAGCACCATCTGCAAACAGAATTAACCTGCCATGTTCAAATATGAAGCCTTAGACAATATTCATTCAGAATAGATTTATGTAGAACTCATTTTAAATTCTCTTCTACCTTGGTGGAAGATCATCCTGTCTTTGAATAAGCTACATAACTGTCTATGTTCTATATAACAAAAGCTTAATTCAGCTTAGCTTTGCCATTTTATTAACATGTTTTCCAATTGTGTAAGAATCTCCATTACTCATAACTAAAGAGACTAAGACCATATGTTTAAGCTGAACTAATGTGTTAGGATGTGTTATTGATAGTAAATATTAAACCAGGCCACATCCTCTCCAACTATTTATTGTCAAGTCATCAAGCTGAAAGTCCCTGGGATAATTACTGGGGTTGGACAGGAAGCATGTGTGTGACGCACAGGAAATCAGCTGCATTGTTTCCAAAGTTCCTGAACACTTCGATGCCTACTGTTTCTGGAACGGTGTCACACACTTGGATATGACAGTTGCTCCGTACTGGCATGAGCTCATGGTAATGAAGCTTCCAGAAGTTGGTCTGGACAACCCATCGGAGATTTGCTCCTGCTTAATACAGCCCTGGTGCACCACCAACATCACCAGGGTGGGAAATGGGTCAGAGGGCAGTCCACATTGACAGTGAGCTGTACTACAGAAGCTGCTTGCAAAACTTGGTGCCCTGTTTCCTAAGAMTCTTAACAATACAGAATATATGAAATCATGAGCTGCTCTGAAATCACTAACCCTAGAACTATTGAGTTAGACTTTTGAAGGGAACTTTCAGACGGGACGCACAGGTGGACTGCAGCAGCTGATAGAGGTGYGCTCGGTTGYGTTAACTATCTTTTCATTACACAGAAACTTCAACAGGATTTCAAGGAGTTCCGAAATTCTCTTCTGGTGCTCTTACAGAGTTGTGAGGATGAGTAGCAGGACTGCCTTTCTGACGTTAATGGCTGTTGTGCAGAGGGCACAGCTGAGCACTGAGCCTGTGCAAGGTGAGAGCATGTATTTGTGCACATGTAGGGGAAACCTCCACGGACAGTCAACAGCCCGGGATCCCAGCCCTTTTTCTTTTGACTACTGGCATATCCCTAATGTGATGGCGATAACAAATACTGCGCCATTTACATGGTGATCAAATGCCTCCCCCTCCAGTGTTCGGTCTGCCCATCTCTCCTGTAGCTCACTAAAAGCCTCCTCTTCCCCTGACACCCACATAACAAGTTCAGGGACTCAAGCTTTCTGGGTTAGATTTCCCCCAAAATAGGAAGTGAAGGGTTCTGATCTACCAGTTCGGTTCTGTCATTTCCAGGAATCTGCTAGTAGCTGCCCTGGTGTGGAGCAAGAGTGAACTGTGAGATTACATTGGGCTTACACCTGCGCCAGAAGACTCCTGTTACATCCCCCAGTAACACTGAGTGTGCAAGAGCCACACTTATTCTCCAGGGCCCTGCAGTCCATGCCTGTGACAAGTCCTAGGGAAGTCTGCCATCATGCTATTATTTCTAGAGTTTGCATCAAAACTGAACAGCCTTCTGTTATTTCAAGGTTAGATTTACATTTTATTTTAGATAATGGTTGACCAGGGATTTCACGGTAGTCTCCATAGTAAGATGCATGTCAGTAAGTTCCTGGAGGTACCTGAGTCTTTTGTGGGTGTGAACATGTATGGGTATGTTTGTATTGTATATATACACGTATGCACTTGCATGTGTGTGTGTTTATGTGTGTGTGTTTATCTGTGTAAAGTATGTACATATATATGTGGTTTATAGTATATTCATATATATATGTGTGTTTGCATGTATGATATGGTTATATGTGATATATTTACATGTGTACATAAGCTCGTGTGTGTGGTGCATGTGTCTGCTGTRCACGATAAGCTCATGTGGAGCATTTGTGGTCTGTGTGCATGGGAAGTATGTGTGCTATATATATATATATACAGTTTTTGCTTGCATGTATGGTCCTCACTTGTATGTATGGTCTGCTCTTGTGTGTATGGTCTTCGTTTGCATGAATGATCTTCACTTGCATRAAGCATGAGAAAAGTCATCTTTCCCAGGAGGAGTGGGGAAAATGATAACAACCTGAAAGGGAGAATGGAGAGTAGAACAGCTGTGTATTTCCCTGGGAAAATGCTGATGTATGTGATAAGCTTGCAGCCATGCATCCCTACCCACAGCAGTGCTATGCATCATGTACCTAGGGAAAGCAGCCCGGAAGGCATCCTAGGCTGCTCCTCATGGTGCCAGTGTGTGTGTGTGTGTGTGTGTGTGTGTGTGTGTGTGTGCGTGCGCGTGTGCACACGCGTGCACACACACGTGTTGGAGTGGTGATTCTCAGTAGGTCCTAGTCACCTAATACAGCATGGCCCCTTCAGTTCTTCTCAGGAGACAGATGTCGACCAACATCCTTGGCTCGAGCAGCCTATTTTATAACACKTGATAGAAAAGCAGACAGCAGCAGTTATTGTTAGAGGCCAAGAGGATGTGACATCAGTTCTACATCGCACTAGAGGGACTATGTGTAGATTCCTCAAAGTAAGATCTCTCGCCTGTACTGTGTCTGTAAACAGGCACTGGAAGTCTATGTGAAGAATTATGACTCTTCCTGTACAATGGGGATCTTCCTGGRAGGACCGAGAAAGTGTTGGTTCCCAGATTTACAGGAAGTACCTGAAGTCAGCCTCAGCTTCTGCCATGTGGTCTCCTTGTACACAGGAGGGGCCTTGTGAAAATATGTGATACTTGAGCCAGCTCAGAGCTGGGTACATTTCAGTCCACAGTGGGTGGTCACAGAGCCAGGATTCCTTGTGGGTCATTGTTACCATGAACATGGAGTACCTGGGACCCTTGTTGGAGAATGCACTGTGGCCCACAGCCTACCCCACCAACCTCCTTGTGGTTTAAATCTCGCTTGCATAGGGGACTACAGGGTCTCCGCACAAGGGCTGGACTATAACCTGGGAGAACTGTACCTGCAGCTTGCCAGTCAGAGGCTACACGTCTACAGCAGTGCTTGCAGGAGACCAAGCTACCACCTGGAGCAGCAGAAGAGAAGAGCCCTCCATAACAGCCTGGTGGTGAGTCCCTGCATTGCCATCACAGTGCTCCCTCACCCCAGTGCTCCCTCACCTCAGTGCTCCCTCACCTCAGTGCTCCCTCACCTCAGTGCTCCCTCACCTCAGTGCTCCCTCATCTCAGTTCTCCCTGAGCTCAGTTCTCTCTCAGCACAGTGCTCCCTCTGCTCAGTATATACCCAAGGATGATTGTGATGCCACGGCTGCGTGAGAGTCAACTGAAAGTGTTCGAATCCCGTSGGAATGGTTGGGGGCAGGAGTCACAGCCTGGGTAGGGCAGAAGATGTCAAAGCTGAGCCACGAACTGTCAGGATCAAGCATACCCACCCCTGGAAACCACTGGCCACTCTGCTCAGCCAGGACACATCATGGGGAGGAAGAGGGTCGCCACAGTACTGGGGTTAAGATGCACCAAGAGCTGCGTTCACTATAGTTAGTGTGATCACATCAAGACACCTCAGACTGATGYGTAAGCTGATGCGAGGTGTGAGACAGAAGTGAGCAGGGGTGATGCTTCTCAGGATATGAGAACCCCAGAAGGTTCCCACATGCAGAAACTCAGGGTCCCTCAAGGCCTGTGTTGCTTCTCCGCCACAGAGAAGTCTCTAAAGATCTCTTGCCTTCCCAGGAGGTGTAAGACCTAAGGTTCCTGGAAGACCAGGCCRAACTCAGGCCTCCACACACCGACAGGAGCAGCRAAGGTCTAGGGTTCCTTTGGCCAGCCCACTTTTCAWAGACATKGCCTCCACAGGGGTGCTTTTTCTAGTTTTTCTGAACCCTACTAGCTAATTTCCCAGAACCTGTGTGTCTGCATCTGGTGACACAGCCCCGCTGGGCCTGAGCCACACCTGAGACCCACCWGCTTTTCAACCCATCTATCACCTGTTTCAGTGCTTAGAACATTGACCTGAGAGGATAGTTTCTGGGTGCTCAAAGCAGAACAAGTGTTGACTAAAGCATTTTAGGGAATCCYGCCCCCCCCCAAMTCCCCTTCTAAGTGTTTTCAGCTGAGCAATGGTGGTACACGCCTTTAATCCCAGCACTTGGGAGGCAGAGRCAGGTGGATCATCTCTGGGTTTGAGGTTAGCCTGGACTACAAAGTGAGTTCTAGGACAGCCAAGGCTGCACAGAGAAACCCTGTCTGGAAAAGATAAAATGAAACAAAACACCCACAGGGGAAAAAAAAAACATTTTAATCTTCATCGCACAGCTGGTTCTTAAGGGGGAATAAAAGTGTCCCTCCCAGAGAACCCAGTAAGAGTCCACGAGAACAAAGGAATCCCACTGAGAAGATGCAAGATGCCTAATTACAGGCCTTTGAGAAAGCATCACATGGCCTACAGAAGACAGGCAAGTTCTAGATGTGCTGACTGCTGTCTGTCTGTCTGTCTGAGGTGTACCACCATTGAAGGAGAGCGACAGCCAAGAGTATCCCGACCTGTCTTAACAGGCAGTGTTGATAGGCTGGGCCTGCTTAGATACAGAGAGCCAGAAAGGTGTGGGTGATATATGCTGGAGAACCAAGGGTCTCCCACAGCAATAATGACAGGTCCCAACGGCAGTGACCATGTCTAGATAGCTACTGGTATTACTAGGCCGCCTTGATGACCAACCAACAAATGCGGGCAGCAGTCTCAGTTTTGGTTGTAGCATCTTGGCTGCTGGGCTCCTCTGCCCATCCTCATCTTCCCTACCCCTTCTCAGTGATGGCCACAGTCTCATCCAAAGGGTTACCAAATGGCCCAGCCCTGTTTCTAAGTCTAGCATCTGTGCTCTGTAGGTAGGTGGGTCTGTCAGGTCCCACCTCCTGTCCCTGGTTTCTCGCACTGGCCCACAGCCCAGTCTCCTTTGTGGGACCATTACAGGGCTGCTCTCCCGTGTGAGCCTTTCCTGTTCCCCTGCATGCTCCCTCCTGTGTTAACGGTCCTCCTGCACCCCGAGTGTGCTTCTGTGGTCTGTGGGGTGGGACAGGACCAAGGCTGTCTGAAGGAGGCGTCCGGTCCCGTTTGGGTATGTATGCCTTCTGACCAGATTCACTGGGCCTGGCTGTCTCAAGCCAAGTCAGCAATGTGGGTCAGAGCTGCCAGGCGGGAGAGGGCTCCCCAAAGCCTGTGCTGACTGGAGGTCTGCTGGGTTAGGACTGCCTCAAGCCCAGTCTATGTGTAGCGACCCGTCTGAAAAGGGAAGAAACCAGACTAGACAGGTGGGAGCCATCCCAGGTCAGCAGTGGTACTGAACTGGCTGCGTGGATGGAGCTGTCTCAGCTGAACTCAGGGTGCTTTCGGCTGGGTATACRATGAATGGCTTCTTCAGGGCAGCCCCCAGGCCTTCAAGACTGCACCGGGACGGTTGTCACCCAGGTCTGAGGCACGGGTGTAGACGAACAGCAAATTCTTCGGAGTCAGCAGGGGTTATCAGTGTTTCACCCCAGCTTGGCAGAGGGGTACCAAGCTTCACAGCAGCACAGAACCCTACGTAGACAGTATCTGATAAGTTATTTCTCGGCCAGTGAAATGAGCCAGTTGGAGCCAGATTAGATTACAGTAAATGCACTGCACATTTATTGGGAAGCGGCACGGTCCCTGGTTCCAAGGACAGAGGCCAGGGAAGTTGCCATGGGAAAGGAGAGAGAGAAAGAACATATGCTCAGAGAAACGGGATGCGGGCAGAGAGGGGAGAAGGACACCAGAATGTCTGCATGATGTAGGGAGGAGCCCTGTATAAGGGAACGGCCTGGACTGAAAGGTTCATGTTTGGGGGCAGGGTGTGCCAGGTAGGGAGTGAAGGGTGCTGGGAGAACCTGGAGGTCAGCTCTGCTCCCGTACATAAAATATGCACCTCGGTCCTTTGTCCTGGGTTCTGGAACCAAACGGAATTCACAAAAGAACAGGAATCCTGCACGCTTCTGCCCCTCTGCCCAGGAGACTGGCCTAGCTCTGTGAGCGCCACTTGCTTTCACTCTTCCCCTAAGTGTGGGACACTTCACCCAGATGACCCCAGGGAGGGTCAGGATAACAAGCCACAAGCCAGATTCTTGAAATTCCTCCTAAATGCCTGAGCCAGTTAGCCCCATATACCAGGAAATGGATTTTTTTGTTACAAATCTGTTACGGTTGAATAAAAAACCATGAGTAGCACTGAGCTGGCTGCCCTGTGTGGAAATTTCAGGGGTCAGGGTGGGGCTACTGCCGAGATGGCTACTGTGTGGTCGATGACTGAAAGCTCTTGCTGTTCTAGGAACGGAAAGGAAACATCCACGTCCACTGTCACATCCGTCCCTTCCTGTCACTTGATAGAGAGTTGGATGATTTGGCGTCACAGAGCTGGTAATGTACTTTCACATTCAGTCTGTGGATGACTTGTGTTGGGGACACATCTGAAGAGAGAGGATAGTGGCAGGCATCACAGGGACCCTGTGTTCCCAGCCCTGGACCATGGAGGAGCTCCTGGTGCCCGGGTGAAGCTGTCTTTCAGGGTGGTGCTTCTTCATGAAGTAGGGCAGGACCAACCAGACCAGCCTTGAATGTGATCAGAGTATCTGTGTTAACATGCCTATCAGCTAAGTCTCTGTCCTGACCAGGATCCCACCCAACTCAGCCTCCCCTTTAGGATTTACCAAGGAGGGTATCTCTTTATCCTCTCTTCTTCCAGAGGCTAAGGGGTGTTGGGTTTTAACAGTTGATATTTTTGACATACAGGAAATCTTGGTGGTAATAGCGTGAGATTCCAGTGAGTCTTGAGCAGGACATGTGCCATGCTCCTAAGAAGACTCTGATCCCCTGCCTCCACCTCTTTTCTTCCATGTCTGCTCCTATCCTCTAACCTCCCCTATCTGGGCTAGGCTGATCTCCTTGGGATTTGCAACTCTGTGGGTGTTGATTCCCTGGCCAGCTTCATGCTTTGGGTCTTCTTGTCCTGTCCCATAATAGCCTCCCTGAGACTTCTCTTTATACTATACACTCCTAGTATGGCACACAGCATCTCTGTCCTTTCTCGTGTGCGTGTGAGTATGGTATGTGCGTATGTGTACGTGTTTGTATTGTTGTACACACACAGGCTAGAGGAGGGTGCTGGGAACCCCTTTCTGTCATTCCTCAATATATTCTTTTCAGCAGTGGCTCTCCCTGAACCTGAAGCTTGAATTTTTCACTTGGGTCAGCTGTCAGTAAGTCCTACTAATCCTCCCATCTCTGCCCCAACACACATCATAGGTGCACCCAAGACCATGCCTCGTTTATACGGGTGCCAGGAACCATGCACTCTTCTTGAAGTGCCCTTAAACCCTGGGCCATATTGTCAAGCCCCAAACACTGCTATTTTCTTAGCGGTGGCTGAGATATTTTCTTTTCAAATCTTCGAGTCTTCCATTCTGCTAGCCATGGTGCAAAGGTGCTTTCGAGCCTGTAGCCATGGTCCTTTGTAAGGCTGCAGCTACAGAGAGGAGTGTCCTGTAAGACTTAGTAGTTCTGAGGAGCAGCGATCCTTCTCACAGGCATGTGATTTCGGTGTCCAGAGCCTTTGGACTTACCCTGTAAGTATGACCAGATTCACGTGGCCATTCTTGTCCTGGAGACGTCCCAAGGCTTGCTTGTGCACATTTTTTACTTAGTCCATGTCTTATTTGAAAGACGCAGGAGAGCAGCCTGCTGGCTTGGCAGCAATAGCCATTGGCCCACAGCGAAGGTTCTGTCTGCTACTGACTTGAGTTTCTGAATGCCTGTGACATTTTGAATGAGCTGTCCTCTGTGGACCGTGAACCCCACTAGACTCGTTGTTTTATAGGTTGCTGTGCTCATGGCATTTCTGTCACAGGAATACTAAGGTCACTGCTGCAGAGGATGCTGTAAGGGAGTGGACCATGCCTGTGACACCTGAGCATGCCAGGCTGTGCTTGTTCACTTTGTTTTCTGTTTTGGGGAACGTGGAAGACTTTGGAACTTTGAACTAGAAAGGGTTGGATGCTCTTACCAGAGCTTAATGGGCTCTCCTGGCAGGAGTTTGGGACTCGGTGGTGCCGAGAGCCATGCTGACTGCGGAAGCCCAGGCCAAGGGCATTCAGAAGGGAACAGTGCTTGCGAGTGGTCTAAGGATAGTTCCTATGACATCTGTACAAAAATGTGGGTTCCTTCTGTCCACAAACAAAGAACTTACTGGAGGCTAAATTTAAAAGTAATAAACTAAGTTATTTGGTGAAGATTTCCCCAGTATTGACTCTATCATGTGGTTATTATTAGTTATTCTTATAGGTCTGCAAGGAAAAAGAACAAATGGGGCAAAAAGAAATACAAAATGTATAGTTTAGAGAGAAAAGGGACACTGGCAAGATTAATATTATAGCCAACTCCTATGTCAAAAGAGAGCCTGAATTTGTTTGGGAGATTAGCACCATTAATAAGAGGCCATGTCTCCTCAAGGCAAGACCTCACTCATCTAAGCTTCTAATTGGTGATAGGGACTATCTTTGTTAGGGTTTTACTGCTGTAAACAGACACTATGACCAAAGCAACTCTTACAAGAACAACATTAATTTGTGTCTGGCTTGCAGGTTCAGAGGTTTAGCTCATTATCACAAGGTGGGAGCATGGCAGCATCCAGGCAGGCGTGGTGCAGGAGGAGCGGAGAGTTCTACAACTTCGTCTGAAGGCTGCTAGGAGAAGACTGACTCCCAGTCAGCTGAGACTAGGATCGTAAAGGTCACATCCACAATGACACACTTCCTCCATCAAGGCCACACCTACTCCAACAAGGCCACACCTCCAAATAGTGCCACTCCCTGGGCCAAGCACATTTAAACCACCACAGGGAGCATAAGGCGTTTCGGTTCCTGGAATGAAGCCGCTGCGGCTGTGGTCCCTGTGGTCCCTCGGGCCTGGGACTCTCCAGGAGTCAGGCATCTTCTGTGCACTTTCTCTCAGTCACTAGATGTGAAGGAGCTCAGCAGAGGGTGAGGACGACTGAGAACGACTGGTTGGGCAGGTGTGTCAGTGTTCACCTCTACAGAGAGAGACAGTATGGGGGTGACCTGACTTCACCTGGTCAGTTGCCACCAGTGTGACCCCTGGACCATGTCCATTCTCCTATAGGCAAGTGTCACTTGGCACTCAGTGTTGTGCATGTGCTGTACCCAAAGCTGATAGATGTAAGGAAGTAGACTTGAGAGGTATCCTGTTCCTAATCTGGGAGGGAGAACAGAATCGGACTCTGTGCAGAGGGAGGTACAGTCTATACAGAGGGTAGAGGAAGCTTGGAGAAGGTTAGTCAAACTTGGCAAACTGGGTGAGTCCAGTTAACTGGGCACCCAATTAACAACAATAAAGTTAGCGTTGAATTTGGAAGAAGAGAAGGCTTGTCACTGTTCGCACACTGTGCTTCAGAGTTAATGGGACACACAAACTCTGTCTTGGGTTCGGGGTGCTGGGCGCACTAGCTGAGCAGTTCACATCTTAGGTTCTCTATGTTGTCAGGGGCCTTCGGCAAAGACTACCATCACCTTCATCACCTTCATCACCGACAGCTTCTTGCTTTACTTGTCGCACTTGCACGGATGTAATTTTCCTACTCGTATCTCTTCCTAAAAACTCACTGAGCCTCCTGGGGAACTTTGCTCCCGCATGCTGTAATTTTTAAAGATCTGTTGATTAACATATATAACTTCAGAAGTCAATACAGGGCCCACGCTGACGTCACTTGGCTATCTTGAGCTGTTAACTCCTGGTCCAAGGTTCTCAAGTGTCTCTGCCTCAGAAAGCAATGTGGTAATGCGATCTCATAGGCTACCTACATGCCTTGTGTCACCCAGGATATCTGCTAGAATGAGGGAATCATGTCCCCTGCAGTGGCAATCTAGGCACTGCTCCTCCAGCATGAGTGGAAGGGCCACTTCCTGCCTGGGGAGGGGCAGTCCCTGGTGTCCACTGTAAAGTTACCCGACAGTCCCACCTTGAACCTGCTGTCCCATTGGAGCATGGAGCCCCCGCTTCACTCTGGGAGAGACCAGGCATGTCCAGCTGAGAACACTGGCCTGAACCCGAGCTTAGTCGAGGGCAGTGAGTGGTCGCACTCACGGAGGCCTTCAGGTTGCATCTACTGAAGGTCATTACCTCCTACTAGACTTACCTGTGAGTAACACGGGAGCTTTGGAGAAAAACGTACCTTTAGCTCCAAGACTTCACGGTAGGTCAGTGCCCTACTTGCTTTTAAAGATATCCTAGGAACTGCATATAAATAAGAAAAATAAAGGTCAGAAAATGGACCTATGTGTAGAGCACATGCTTACATGTGCAAGTCCCTGGGTGCAAATCCAAGACCACAAAATATGCCTTAGAGATGGATGTTAAGTGCTCTCTGTCTCTGTCTCTCTCTGTCTCTCTGTGTGTGTGACAGGGAGCTGTCATGGTCACTGGATGGGGCACATTGTGTGTGTGTGTGTGTGAGAGAGAGACAGAGACAGAGACAGAGAGAGACAGAGAGAGCCAGGAGCTATCATGGTGCCTGGATGGGGCACATTGTGTGTGTGTGTGTGTGTGTGTGAGAGAGAGAGACAGAGAGAGAGAGACAGAGAGAGAGAGAGACAGAGAGAGACAGAGAGACAGAGACAGAGAGACAGAGACAGAGAGAGACAGGGAGCTATCAAGGTGCCTGGATGGGGCACATTGTGTGTGTGTGTGTGTGTGTGTGTGTGTGTGTATGTGTGTGTGTGTGTGTGAGACAGAGACAGACA
>BDUI01002939.1:90228-102228 GCA_002335545.1 Apodemus speciosus | reverse complement strand
CCAACTCTGCAGGGTTGGTCTTCCTCAGTATCCCAGCCGTGACCTCGGACATCTTTAGGAGACTCTGTGACTCCGAGGGCAGCTCTGTCCCAGCCTGTACTTCAGCAGCCGGGTCAACTCTTGTCTCCCGTTTCGTCTCCCATGTGGCCCTTGTGAAGCCTCTTCCTCTCCTGCCTTAGTTTCCCGTGCTGTGAAAACRGAAGCCCTACACGACAATCACGGAGCCCTCGGGACCAGTGTGGGTATGTAAGGTGTAGCCCCAGGTCTGCTAGTCCGTGACAAGTGTGCAGGAAATGTMCGCCATTGTTCCTGTTCCTGTAGCCACTGAGCCTTCTTGTTTTCCCCTGGTGGGTCTTGTGCCCAGGTAGACACTGGCTCCTGGGAGGTTCCACAGAGGACCCTGGGTATTTATTAATTGTGTCTCACTGAGTAGAGACAGAGATGGGGGGGGGGTGTCTCTGCTGAAGCTTAATTGTTGCCTCAGCCCAGGCACCCACAAACTCTGTGGGGAACACCTGCCATCCCCGACTCTTGCAGCATCTCAGCTAGAGACAGATCTGAGGCTCTGCTTTACAGACTAAGGCAGTGAGGTCCCTAGACATCGGACCGCCGGCCCAGYGCCCAGCCAGGACACGGCCGAGGCAGCATCCGTGTTAAGGCCGACTGCCACTCACGTCTTTACGCTCTCTGTATTTGAGGTTCCTTTCCTGCTAACTCCCCATCATGTCAGACTCAGCCCTCTGTTCTCTGGAGCTCGCTGCACAAAGTATGGCATCTTCTTGGCCACCGGGCATTGGCTAAGCCCTTGGATTAAAAGGATTTAACCTTTTGTATCCTTTCGTTAGCCCACCCTATGGCGTCTCTCCCTCCTTACTTCCGGCTGCATTCAGAGGCATCCATTGAACTCCACTGCATGAACCTTTGATCCATCCCCACAGCCCCCGCCTCTGCTGACATCTGTGGAGTCTACGTGGGCTCTGTTCTCACTCCAGGCTTTAACATGCTGATCTGTTACTCCGCACCCACGGTGTGTTCCCTGCATCACACCGGGGTCTGGCTGTGCTTGTCGCTTTGTGTCTGGCCTCTCCCCCAGTCTCTTCCACTGCACTGTAATCTTTGGTTATAAGTTAAGTCACAGCTGATCCCATCACTTGGCTACTGAGATTAGTGGTTTAATAAACACGGATGTGCAGGCGCCTTTGTGGTGTGCCGGCTTAAGGGCTCTGCTGCTCTATACCCAGGAGTATCCACAGAAGAATGGATAAAAAACAGTGATGTACAGATACACTGCAGACGTTTCCGCCATGGAAAAGAGTGAAGATACACTCTTTGCAGGGGGCTGGATGCAAACGGACTTTACCATGTTAAGTGAGACAGAAAGGACCTTAAAAAGAGATGGCTCAGTGGTTAAGAACACTGACGGTTCTCCCGAAGCTCCTGAGTTCAAATCCCAGCAACCACATGGTGGCTCACAACCATCCATATTGAGACCTGATACCCTCTTCAGGAATGTCTGAAGACAGCTACAGTGTACTTACATATCATAAATAAATAAATCTTAAAAAAAAAAGACAAATACCACATTCTCTTTCGTTTGTGGTCCTAGAATGTTTTGTTTTTGTTTTTTGCTTTGTTTTTTTGTTTGTTTTTTTTTTTGTTTGTTTTTTTGAGACAGGGTCTCCCTGTGTAGCCCTGGCTGTCCTGGAACTCACTCTGTAGACAAGGATGGTCTTGATCAAGAGATCCACCTGCCTCTGCTTCCTAAGTATTAGGATTAAAGGCGTGTACCACCATTGCCCCATTAAAATTCTTATGTAAGTATAAAAGCACACATATGTGTGTATGTATCTATACACACACACACACACACACACACACACACACACAAGCCCCTTAGAGGTTTCTGCCCACATCTCTCCTCTCTTGCGTTCTCAGCAGGGGATAGTCAGTGCCTTGGGCCTCACAATTGGGACAGGATAATCTCCACAGACTCTCCATGTTTCTTCAGCTAGCCTGGGCAGTGTAGGTACTGGGCATCCTCCTGCCTCACCCAACCAGTCCACTGACCCCCTCCCCAACTCTTCCTCATCATGTGAAGGATTCCACTACTAATGCCTCTGACTTCCCAGCATCAGAGACCTGCTTGCAGGACCTAGGGCCCTGTCCCGGCTCCCTGGGGGGCATCCTCTCTGCTCCCAGCCACTGTGGCTCGTCACCTATCACCACTCACTGTTTCCCGGAGAAGGCAGGCTTACTCATGCTCAATGCTTTGGTTGGTCAAAGCGCTGTTGGGCCCATGGGTGACACAGAGTAAAGGGACCCGGGTTTCCTTCCACCTCGGCAGTAACACCTGTGASTGCCCCACCCCTCGAAGAGTCGATGCCACAGAGGAAGGTGGTCCCAGCTCCCAAACTCCGGCCATCCTCCAATGAGAAGACCAGCAAGTTACTCCCTTCTGCCTGCTGGTCCGTGATGACTGTTACCCTGGACTCACCTGCCAGGGCACACTGCGCCTTAGATTCTGTTAAGCATCTTAAGACAAATATTCCTAGAAGTCCTGGGTGGTCTCCCACTCTGTCCTAGCAAGCCAGTGTCCCCAACTACCTCTCCTGGAATCCACATGTGCTCTTTAACAGCCCGTGTCCTCTCTGTTACAATCCCAAGGACCGTCTGGCTCCTGCTTGTTAGCATGGAAATGATGTTCTTTGCAGCATTCTGCAGCCCCAGTGGAGACCACACGCGGTCTTCCTCTTTAAGGGCATTGCTTCTTTCATGGGCTATTGGTCAAAAACTGGCCACAYGTAGCTAAAGAGAACRGTAGAAAATGTGGCTCTGCATTCTAAACACCCAAGAGGCGGAGGGTGTGCAAGCTGGGGAGAGAGCTTCGCGAGATGTATGATGATCTTGGCCACGCCCACAGCCTTCTGATTGCCCCCTCAGCCCTCCTGTTTTCCCACCAGAAACACTGTTCTGCGGAAAGGTACCTACCCTCTCTCAGCTCAGCCCCTTGACATCAAAGCATCAGGGTGCGGCATGGGTAAGCAAGGCCCTGTGCTGGGAAAACTTATCTGCCCAAGGGCATTGACACTGGGCAGGGCTCCTTTTTGTACACAAACCTGGCAGTGCCAGGAAATAATTCCCAGGGGCTAAGGGCATGGTTCAGTGGATAAAGCACTTGCCGAACAGGTGTGAGGACCAGAGTTTGGATGCCCAGAACCCACAGAAAAAGCCAGAGGGGTGTGGCTAGCTGCCTATAATCCCCGTGCTGGGGTAAGAGGTGAAGGTAAGAGATCCCAGGGGTGGGCTGGCTAGATTATCTGAACCAATGGACTCTGGGTTCAATGAGAGACCCTGCTTCAATAGATGTAGCAGAGAGCACCAAAGAAGGCATCTGCCATCAATCATGCGACCTCCATTCACATGTTTATAGATACATGTGTGCCCACATATACTAGAACACACACAACATGAAACAACAATCCTGGTGCTGATGGTGTCTGGGAGATGGAGGGCGGGACTGTGAGGGTGTGGCCGCCTGCGTTCACCAGGGTCTTCCATCCTCCTTCTCCAGACTCTCCCTGTGAATATCTGGCACACACACTCTCTTGTTCCGAGCTGGGTGTTCAGAGTTCACCTGGGACTCGCGGGCGAATGGCAGCGGAGCATCTTGTCTTGTTTCATCTTAGCTGAAGGGGAGGAGTCAGCAGGGACTACTTAAGAACGCGTTGAAAGAGATATCTCCGATGTATGAAAAACTGATTAACGCTACAGTCTCAGCCCCGGGGGCAGAGGCAGAGGTTTAGGGGCAGCTCTCTAGACTATGCACAGGAGGTTTGTAGCTCTGCAGGGTTTCCATCATCCTGACAGTCACTTCTGGCCTTATCCATCCATCCTAACCTCTCGGGGACTCTTCCTCTCCATCCATTGGCCAGAACGTGGTCACATGACCAGACCTCCCAGCAAGGGAGTTGGGATCCTTGCAGCACCTGCCTGCTCTACAGCCTGGTGGAGTTCAGGGGTTGGCAGAAACTTCCTGGAAGAGTTCCCCGCCCCCCCCCCCTTCCCCCAGACGGCGCTGCACATTTGCTCCCTAGGCTGCCGTGGCACAGGACAGAACTGCTCTGCAAAGTCCACACAGAAGGGCTTGGAGTCCCTGGCTGCAACCTTGAGGCAAGACGTAAAGCCTGCTGCTGAGTGAGCGCCCAGCGTGTGCAGTGGAACAAGGCTCGGCTGAACRCTCCCGAAGTATTTCGAAGTATTTCATACTTTATAGAAYACTGTGAGGCGACAAGAATCTAGGCTGAGGGACGAGGTGGGGGATTTGAGTACAGTGAATTTACAGCTTCGCGGGGCTTGGGGACAGCATCGGGAGATGGAGTCACCGCAGGTACACTGGAAAGAGCGGCTTCAACAGAATAGGGATCGCTTCTGTCATCAAGAGCCCGACACATGCTGGCCAGTGAGTGTTGTGTGGCCACTGTCCCATGTTAAGGCCCCCAGCTCTCTATTGCTTAGTCTCTGGCCAATCAGCTCTCCTCATGATCCAACAGAGCTCTCTTGGGGACATCCAGCTCGCTCCACAGAAAGGGAAAGGAAGTGTGCCGTTACAGTGACCAGGAAGTGCTATCTGTCATCTCCCCCTCTCATCCACTGAACAGAACACAGTCATGTGACCACGCCTTGCTGCAAGGGATGCTGGGACGTGACCACGCCTTGCTGCAAGGGATGCTGGGACGTGACCGGCCCTCACATGTTGGCATGTGTCTCTATTCTGGGATGATACTACGTGTCCCTCTAAATCCAGGAGGCTATAAGCTACCACAGGGGAATGCACACTGAGGGGGAGCAGCACAGCCCAGAGCACCGGGGGTGTGTCTGCTGCACTGAGGGACTTCTATCTGTGACTGTAACCAGTTCTGGGCAGGTGAGAACACTCTAGAGATGGACGGCCGCCTGCACAGATGGTCACTGACTAGCTGGGGAAAGGGAATCAAGCAGGGGAGTTCGAACAAGCTGGCATTTTAATTCACAACACTCATTTTCCTCGAAGTGACTAGAGGTCGCACATTCAAAAATGGAAAAAAAAGGAAAAAGACAGCATCTGGCTTCATGCGGGAGGGGCTACAAATTATGGCTTAAGTGTTTATGCCCCAGTGTGAAGGCACGCTGCAGACTTAGGGCCATTTTTAGTTTTGTTTCTACTGCGGGGCCTCTTCAACAGTGTCCTTGTCGTGGGCCTTGGCACATCTCCTATGACACTGTCGCCCCTCTGCTATTTGCCATGTAATCTACAAGCATGGCTCTCGCAGGTCTCTGGCACCACATGGGGAGCACAGGGGCTGGGGTGTTCCTTCCATTCACCCATAGAGATGTGACCAGAGGCTGGAGAYAGATTCTCAGTATACACCCCAGGCCAGACGCCACAGTGGAGAGTCGATAGCAGAGGGGAGAGGGGAGGGTCAGCTGGTCTGCCTTGTATCCAGCGGAGGCATTAAAATGCACTAGGCTGAGTCTGCCACACAGTCAATGCCACAGCTGTGACCAACACTCTTCAACAAGGGATTGTTTTTCTGCCAGAGTTGTTGACAGCTCACCTTTCTATCCCGAGAACAATTGTCCGCCTAGTTGCTGTCATAGGGTCACTATTTCACATACAGTTAAGGAATCAGTATCCCCACTAAGGTGACTTCTGGTTCTTGAACTATTCCCCTTCACCTGGGTGTGTCCTGACAAAGTCCCCAAAAGGCCCCAAGAAGCACAGGCACATAGGGCCTGCACCCACACTTCGGTGACCAGCTAGGGATTAATGTTGGGGTGTTTTCCTGCTTGAGGATAATCGGGTCCCCTGTCCATTGCTCCTCCGTGTTGGGGAGGGGCCATCGCAGCTAGAGTCAGAGATGCTTCATCGTCTCTCAGAGAATTTAGGTGCTGGTCAAGAGATCAATGTGTTTGGAGCACCCACATCCCTGTACATAAGCCCTCAAGACCCAAGGCTGACAGTGACAGTATCCAGGAGAGCTGCTTGCCTCCTTCTGAGTTGAGCAGGAGAACCCAGGCAACTGAGGAGGAACAGGTATGCTGGGGGGGAGGGAGGAAGGGGTYTACCTGTGTATTAGAGACTGGCAGTCTCAAACAACACCCCCCCTCCCCTGACTTCTTAGCTTAAAGACACAGTGAGGCAGCAGGACAGTGTTCTGGCTTCTGCTTGGCTTTTTCACCTTTCATATGCTCGCTCTGGATTACCTTGAGATCTTGGGCCTCTAAGAAGACAAATGTCCCCCCAAATCCCTGAGGGTTGGGCACAAGTTTTCCAGAGAGTCCAGTATACAGCTGGGATGAGTCCTGACTCTCCACAGCCCGGAGTCACCTGTGTCCTTGGAAGCAGGTTCCGGTTCTAGGGGTTATAATCAGGTTGGGAGTCCATATCTTTAACAAGCTCTATGCAATGCCTTTACAGCCAGTCTATGGACCCTACGGAAGAGTGAGCCCTCAGAGCATCCTCAAGCAGTGGGGAGAGGGGGGGTCTGTTTTTGGAGGCACCGTCTATTTTGAATAAATTTCTGGGCTTTTGGAATTGTGAGGATAACTTAGCTATCAAGAGAAGAAAACAAAACAAAACAAGCAAAAAACCCATTGTAGAAAGCTAGCACTTGCTAGCATAGACTGCAAGGCTCTACAGGGAAGGGCAGAGAAGGCCATGCCACACAGGTACTGGAGGTGGAGCAAAAGCTGCCGTGTCATRTCATGTCCATGGTGTCCTGGTCTCCCCACAGGAAGCTACTGGGCAATGAGGATAAGTTACCCTGTTGCTGTCTCTCTGGTCTCTCTAGCATCTCAGGAACAAGCCCCAAGGTCCGCTAGATACAGATTCTTTCCAGACACAAGATGAGACCAAGGCTCCCACAAAGCTAGCTCGCCCTTCGCAGGTCTCAGTACCTGAGGGGGATGTGCAGCTCGAGGACCTTGAGCCATCAGGGAGGGTGGAGCAGCTTGTCCTCAGGTGGTGCTGACTGTGGTGCTGTTTCTGGTGGTTCCCACAGTGGTGGTGATTCCGATGGTGGTGATCCCTGGGTGATTCCGATGGTGGTGCTGGTGTCTGGGTAGTACTGAATATGATGGTTCTGACTGTGTGGTGGTTCTGACTGTAGTGATGGTTCTGATTGTGTGGTGGTTCTGACTGTAGTGATGGTTCTGACTGTTGTGATGGTTCTGACTATAGTGCTGGTTCTGACTGTGTGATGGTTCTTATCATAGTGATAGTTTTGACTGTGTGATGGTTCTGACTGTGAGGTGGTTCTCATTGTAGTGATGCAATGGCTCTGATTGTAGTGATGGTTCTGACTATAGTGATGCAATGGCTCTGACTGCAGTGATGGTTCTGACTGTAGTGATTCTGTCTGTAGTGATGGCTCTGACTGTAGTAATGCAATGGTTCTNTCATGTCCATGGTGTCCTGGTCTCCCCACAGGAAGCTACTGGGCAATGAGGATAAGTTACCCTGTTGCTGTCTCTCTGGTCTCTCTAGCATCTCAGGAACAAGCCCCAAGGTCCGCTAGATACAGATTCTTTCCAGACACAAGATGAGACCAAGGCTCCCACAAAGCTAGCTCGCCCTTCGCAGGTCTCAGTACCTGAGGGGGATGTGCAGCTCGAGGACCTTGAGCCATCAGGGAGGGTGGAGCAGCTTGTCCTCAGGTGGTGCTGACTGTGGTGCTGTTTCTGGTGGTTCCCACAGTGGTGGTGATTCCGATGGTGGTGATCCCTGGGTGATTCCGATGGTGGTGCTGGTGTCTGGGTAGTACTGAATATGATGGTTCTGACTGTGTGGTGGTTCTGACTGTAGTGATGGTTCTGATTGTGTGGTGGTTCTGACTGTAGTGATGGTTCTGACTGTTGTGATGGTTCTGACTATAGTGCTGGTTCTGACTGTGTGATGGTTCTTATCATAGTGATAGTTTTGACTGTGTGATGGTTCTGACTGTGAGGTGGTTCTCATTGTAGTGATGCAATGGCTCTGATTGTAGTGATGGTTCTGACTATAGTGATGCAATGGCTCTGACTGCAGTGATGGTTCTGACTGTAGTGATTCTGTCTGTAGTGATGGCTCTGACTGTAGTAATGCAATGGTTCTRACTGTAGTGATTTTTCTGGCTGTAATGATGCAATGGCTCTGACTACCATGATGGTTCTGACTGTAGCAATGGTTCTGACTATAGYGATGGTTCTTACCATAGTGATGGTATGACTCTGACTGTAGTGATGATTCTGACTGTAGTGATGGTTCTTACCATAGTGATGGTATGACTCTGACTGTAGTGATGGTTCTGACTGTAGTGATGGTTCTGACTGTAGTGATGGTATGACTCTGACTGTAGTGATGGTTCTGACTGTAGTGATGGTTCTTATCATAGTGATGGTATGACTCTGACCGTAGTGATGATTCTGACTGTAGTGATGGTTCTGACTGTAGTGATACAATGACTTCTGACTGTAGTGATGGTTCTGACTGTAGTGGTGGTTCTGACTGTAGTGATACAATGGCTTCTGACTATAGTGATGGTTCTGACTGTAGCAGTGGCTCTGAGTGTGGTGGTGGGTCTGAGTGTTTCTGACAATGGTAATGGTACTGGAAGGGGCTGATCACATTGATGGTCTCTGTGGTTTGTACTTATCTCCAAACCCACCAAGTTCCCATGTTAAATACGCACATCTACTCACATCTTGGACCTTTTATAAAGTGCTTAAAAATGCTGAGCCTCAACTGGAGGGTAGTGATACACGCCTTTAATCCCAGCACATGGGAGATAGAGGCAGGCAGGTCTCTGAGTTCAAGGCCAGCCTGACCTTTAGATACCTAGTGCTACACAGAGAAACCCTGTCTTTAAAAAAAAATCCATATCCAGAAGAAACTAGGGGGGTAGGGGTGGGGTCTATTAGCATACCACAGTCCATGCTGGTCTCTAGACTTTCTCAATATCACAACTACCTGTAGCTCCTCTCACCCCACCCCCTTCCCCAAGCTTCTCTAGCCCACAGACCTCTGTCTTCCAGCTCCTCTTTCCTGTATCACGCGGCCATTTCAGCCATGGGCTCTCTGAGCCCCCTCTCTCTTCTGCCTCCCTCTCTTGTCCCATACCTAGGGCCCCACCCAATCCGCTGACTGTGTTTAGTCTGCTATTTTCTCTCCCTGCCTCTGGCTGTTCTCTCCCTCATAACTACAATAAAACCTTCCCCTTAACCATCCCGTGGAGCGGTCATGTCCTCAGTTTATACAGGAAGGGTAACTCATTTTATGTATTTGTATTTCACCATAATTAGAGCTTATTTTAAAAAGGAACCAATTGGCATTATCTCTATGCCAATGGCACTGCCGTTTTGTTTTACATATGTAAGTACACACAGGTTTTTAATTTTTATTTCCTCCATAATTTTATCTATTTTTTTCAAGCAGTGAACAATGAATTAACATAATGAGAAAAATAAAATGTGGGTGACATTTCTGTGTCCTTTGTTAAAGTCTGCATCTGGGGCTGTCTCGGGGACAGCAAGAGAGCTATGTCATCCCTCAACACAGCAGATGAGGAGAGGACAAATAGACCAAGGGGCAACAGGGTCTCAGGTACACACATAGGCACCACAGGGAACTGGAGCCAGTCGCCAGGGGATTGAGAAGGCATGCCCAAACCAGTAGGTGGTGAGTGGCCTCTGATGCTGAGAGCCAGGAGCCAGGGCTTCCCTGACAGAGTGGGAGAGCACAGGTCCTCCCCGGCAAAGCCTCAATGCACTACTGGTTCTGGTGGGGCTAAGAACAGCAGCCCACACGTCATTTCCACTTAAAGTGGGAACAGTGCTCTCCACAGCACAGCCTGCAGATGGCAGTCCACACTGAGGCCAGCGCTGTACAGGCATCGGTCCAGCCTGAGTGCAGGTGGTAGTGATGGCCACGTTTAGTCTCGGTGAGCATCCAGTTGCCACTTGTTCTGAGTCAGAGCTCCTGGTGCCTGTGATCAATCCTGAGCTCCAGGGTACCCCATCAGCCAAGCCCCGGGATGGCCAGTGTGGCAGATGGCTGGGGAGCAGCATTTATCTTGGCAGGAAGCGCTGCAAAAATAATGGCAGCGTTCAGAATGTCCATTAGGGGATATTAAGAAGAAGAAAAGAACTGGCCTCGGGAACACCCCGAGGTCTGATCTGAGGCCAAGTGGCGGCGGGGAGGCTGCTGTGCTGGATCCTTCTATCCTGTCCCTATAAGAGGCAATCTGTCACTCCATTGGCGGTGCAGTGGAAGGAGTAACCGCTCTTCATTGTTAGTGAAATTCACCACTTACCACTCCTCCTGTTGAACTATATTTTTAGAGCGCTGCAGGCTTTGCCCTGTGAAGATCTGTCTGTGTGGGCACTTGGCATTTTACATGGGGACATAGTGGGAAAGAAGATGTTGACCAGAGATGAGTCCAAGCATCACCCCATGGACCAGTGAAAAATATGCCCATCTCAGTGTTGGCTAATGACATCATCATCATCATCATCGTCATCGTCATCATCATCATCTTCATCGTTGTCGTCATGACTATCACGATCACTGTTATCACCATCGCCACCAACACAATCACCATCATCACCATCATTATCACCAACATTACCACTACCATCATTATCATCACCAACACTATCACCATTATCACCGCCATCGCTACCATCTCTCATTCCATCATGAGACTATAAGCTCAGTAGGGGTAAAGATCTGCATGCTTGTCCCTCCTGCCTAGCTTCTTGGGCTATGACTGGCACAGTCCACGTGTTTGCTGGATGTATATGGTGGTTGGTGAGAGACTTTGTGGAGGCACCCAGTGGACTTCTGCAATGCCAACATTAGAGGCACACACAGCTCACTACTTTGTCTTACTCTGTTCTATTGCTGGGAAGAGGCACTGTGACCAAGGCAACTCTTATAATTAGAGGCTTTCTTACGGTTTCAGAGGGTGACTCCTTTATCATCATGGCAGCATGCAGGCAGGCTTGGCTCTGAAGCAGGATCTGAGAGCTTTACATCCTGACCCACAGGCAACAGGAAGTAAGGGAGACAATGGGCTTGCTGTGGGCTTTTGGAAATCCTCAAAAGCCACCCCCAGTGACATACCATCTCCAACAAGGCCATGCCTCCTCCAACAAGACCACGCCTCCTCCAACAAGGCCACGCCTCCTCCAACAAGGCCACACCTCTCAATTCTTCAAATAGCCCATCACCTAGGTACTAAGCATTCAAATATATGAACCTATTGGTGGAGGAGCTTTCTCATTTAAACTACTCCATTGCCAGAGCCCAGATGCCATAGGACCACAGATAAAAGCTACTTTCCACCCGCTCTAAATGTTCTTTTTGCCTGGTTTCTTTCCCTGGAGCCCATCCTACTTCACAAGGTTTCCTTCATACAGCCTCATTGATTAAATGCCCAGGCCCACTAAGTAATAGATTTAGCATCCATGCACACTGCTCTGGGAACATACCTGGGCAGGAAGTTCTCAAAGATATCTAATGATGAATTGACCTGGTATGCGAGAGAAGGTTTCATTAGCCGGGACCAGAGAGACTGAGCAGGAAGGTATGAGACCTCAGTTGCGTTGGACTCTGAGATAAGTGAGGCTGCCTGGAGGACTGTCTGCCCTTCGGAGCAGAGGCTGTAGGTAGCATCCGGTAAAGAGCTGAGGTACCAACACATCTAAGGAGGCAAGTCCTTGACCTCATAGCCTGCCTTCTYGACGATCCCAAGGAAAAGGACTCGGATAGCTAGGGATAGATGTAGGACAATGTCTGGCAAAGAGAGGAAATGAATATTTTACAGCCCCACTACATAAGACAGAGTGGAGACTTGGGGTGGCACGCCCGCGCAAGAATGTGAGAGAGTTATCATGGCTGGCTCCTGCTTGCGAAGAATGTATGACACTTGAAAATACCACGCAGAAAGAAATGCGTTCTAGAAACTTCTTTCTTTTTTTTTT
>BDUI01002939.1:71837-83550 GCA_002335545.1 Apodemus speciosus | reverse complement strand
GCTGGGTCCTCAGGGTCTGGGGTGGGGGCAGTCAGGTACTATCCCCATGATCGTATAGAACACATAGGTTTGAGACCCAGGCAAATCAGGATGGGATGGGAGTCTCTAGTGTTTCCTGATGTATCTGTGTCCAATCAAGGGCTATTGTGTGATGGAATTAGTCAACAGGCAGGCTCTTCACAAGGGGAATGTCTCGTGATGTCTCTAGATGCACGCAGGCTCCAGCACTCCTAGAACCTGCCCCCCACACACACACACACACAAGCTGCTGCCAAAGATTACAGGGTAAGATATGGTTTCCCTGACATGGTCTGATCACTACATAGATAGTGGCCATTGTGAGACAGGAGGGCAGGCTGAACAGAGGGCTCGGACATCAGGACTCAGCATCCAGGGGTGAGAAAAGACAGTCCAGGATGGAGGAAAGCAGTGGGGAAGACAGAGAGTGAGACATGAGCCCCCCACCCCAGCATAGATACCACCAGATCTCACTCACAAAGCAAAATTAACAAGAACTACGGGACATCAGTGCAGATTCTAACACACAGTCACAGCCCTGTGAGCATAGGGGTTGATGCTGGCCCACAGGACACACAGCCCCAGACTTTCTCTCTTGGGATATGAGGATGGGTGTGATGCTGGGACTATGGGTACTATGGGGGCAATATGACCCTTACCAAGGCGGCACCAACACTCACACATAATCTAAGGCACAGAGGGTAAAGCTCTCTGGAAGCAGGTGGCAGTAGGGCTCATACAGAGTGACCAGGCCCTGCTGAGCTTACCCAGCTGCCCAACATTGGCTCAGCAATTGTGGGTGCCACTTGGTGGGACATCTGGAGTCTTCAGCCTCCTGCCTCAGAGCTGAGCATTGAATGAAGAGTGTTGTTGGCATATTGTTAGCATAATGTTTTCGTCTGTTTTATTTAAGTTCTTATACCTACCATCTTTCTCCACCCCAATCCCTTCCAAGCACCGTACACTAGGTCRGAGAAACGGATAGTTAAAGGGGAAAGGGGGCGTGGACCTCTATGGGCTGCCTTCTGCTAAATGGGGGCATCGGTTTCTTGGGGCCAAGTCCAATCATCATCTAGTCAGGATATCTCCATCTTCTTGTCTCTTTTTTCTCACCCACCAGCAACAGCAGTGGCAGGAGCAGGAACCAGAAGGAGAAGCATCCATGCCTCCTCCTCCTTCTCTTCCTCCCCTCCTCCTCTCTTCTCCTTCTCCTCCTCCCCCTCCTCCTCTTTCTTTCCCTCCTCCTCTTCCTCCTCCTCCTTCTTCAGAGCATCGCACCCCCCCCTCTCTTCTTCAGCGCTCCCTCGTCCCTCCCAAGTCCTCAGAATGATACTATCTGCAGCTGGCGGACTCACAGCCCCGCCAGAGCACTCACAGGCGAATAGTCAGTTGCTGTGGATAATCAGAAGCAGCCTCATATCCCACACCTGGGATTAAAACAAAACCCTGTTTACATAACAGAAGTGGGCTTTTAAAGAACCCCAAACCCTCACTACAGAACACTTGTAAAGTGGTCACCGGATAGTGGCAACTGCTGTTATTGCCACCAGTGGCCCTTTGGGGACGGCCCAGTGACAGACTCGAGAATGTGGAGAACCTGTTTCCAGGCTCACGGCTGCCTGCATCCTATAGGCTGAGGAAGCCACCAGACATGAACCATCCAGGCTCCACAGTCCTGTAGGCAGAGCCAGTTGTGGCCAGCTCACTGGCTTCCTCTGGGATTAAAGCTAAGCAGTGCTTTTTGTGATGTTGCGTGACAGGCTCTTGATTGTGAACAAGTACTTCCTAATTTAGTCTCATTTAAAGCTCCATTGACACGCAGTCGGGGGACGCAGCTCCCAGCTTCTAGACAGCACATGATAGTGGGATCAATGGCTGTTCACAGGCCATAATTCTTTCCAGAGAGGACAAACCCCTCCTACTGGGACCCCGTGAAATGATGCATCTGGGTTTGATTCCACCCATGGCCCCTGGAGTCCATTCCCCGAGGCTCAGCTGGGGCCTAACCGTGGTCAACCATATATATCTGTCTCCTCAGTGACAGAGGCCAAGGGTGAGATCTAAGGACCAGGAGGAACCAGGAGACCAAATGAAAACCAGCAGAGGCCAGTCCCAGCCTGATGTGGAAAGGACCAGCCCCCCCACCCCCTGGCCCAGAATCAGGACTTCCTGAGACTGCCTCTGAGGGACCCCAGGTGCTGCATGGGCATTAGGGTTGTAACCTGAGGGATGAAGGAGGAGGAGGAGGTAGAGGAAGGGGAGGAGGGAGTGGAGGAAGGGGAGGACAGGTCTTCCATTAGAGACATTTCCTGAAGTCCTGTGTCTCTTTGGACTCTCCCTATGCACAGCTATCACCCCAGATGTGACAGTCACACAGTAACAGCCACAGGGCCTTCCTTTGAAGACATCGCCAGGACATTCCTAGCGCCCCATCTCTGAGATCCGCCATCTTCTGAGCTGCCCTCGTCTGAGCATCCCCACACAGGCTCCTTGCAGTTCCAGGGCACTCCAGCTGTGACCCCAGGCAGGGCTGCCCAGCCTCCAACCCTGTTCCCCAGAAAGGCAGGACTTGCCCGTTGGCAGTCTGCATGGCTGCTCCTGGTATTGCTCACTCTGTGGTCTAAATATCCCTGGGAACCTATATTGCACTTTAATTGCTACTGTGACACTGATACAGGGGGACACTTAAGAGGTAGAATTGGACCGCGAGGGCTCTGTCTTTGGGAGTAAGTAGATTAACGCTGTCAGCACGGAATGGGGGTTAACCATGCAGGGGTGAGATGGCGGGAAGGTGTGACTTCACCCTCTGCCTCTCTTGCCCTCTCCCCCCACCCCCATCATGGGGTGACTCAGCAGGAAGGCTCTGCCAAGATGATACCTACCTATTGGACAGCTCAGATTCCAGACTTGTGAGAGATATGTCTCTCTCTGCTTCTTCTCCTTCTTCCTTTCCTTTCCTCCTCGTTTTTTTTGTTTGTTTTTTTTGTTGTTTTTGTTTTTTTCTTTTTGAGACAGTCTAGCTTCATAGCCTCTGCTAGTTTGGAACTCACTACATGGACCAGGCTGGCCTCAAACCTCCTACTATTTCTGTCTGTCACATGCCATTTCTTTGTAAGTTTCCAGTCGCTGGTGTTCTGCCACAGCAACACAGGGGAAGAGGCTGGGCCAGCCCAGGCGAGAGCCCCATGCCTCACCCCAGCAGGCCGAGGGGTGCCGTGTTTACTGTGTGATCCCAGGTCCCACRAGTCCCACTCAGGGAGAACACTAAGGCTCCCCTGGCCCACATGATGGTCCACCTCAAACCGGACCACAAGGACAGCCATTGGCAATGCTGGGATGGGGACTCACAGGTGGCCACAGCTTGAGCGTCCTCCACACAGGGCAGCCATCCTTCTTCGCGTGGTCAGCAGCCACTGTGTGATTATTTCTGCAAGGCCCCCCCAGGCCTTTCAGCTCCAAATCGACAGGGCTGGCGTCTGAATGCTATTCTAAACGTAGCTGAGAAGATGAAGTCCGGCTCCCTGGGCCATTTCACTCTGGTAATAGATGAAACTTCTGGCTGTGGTGACTCTGGCCATGTGGCACTGGCTTGGACCTCCCGTTCACATAAGGCTTTTTATCCTTCGGGCTGAATCTCCCGAAGGCTCTGCTGAGCCTGCATTTCTCTCCGCAGAGGGTTTGCAGCAATTATCACCCTGATTGATGCTGTGCTGTTTCCCTCTGTGATTTACAGCTAGCAAAGCTGCCGCTGTGACCAGGCGTGTGCGACACACCGTGGCTTCACTCCCCGGCACTCACTGCTCCCAGAGGTCTACCTGTATTCTGGGCATTGGAAAGAGAAGCCCAATGGCTTGGCTGGGGCAGGCGGGACACTAGACTTCTGCATATGGGAAGGTCTGCCTCCAGAGCAGCAAGAGGCTTGGGGTTCAGAAGGGCAGAGAGGTTTCACGGTRAGGCTCAGACTCGGTTTCTCCTCTGAAGGGTTGTCATGATGACAGAATGGCCTCTCAGAGGGGGAATGGGGTGGTCCTGTTCTGGTGGCTGGAGTAGATGGGTCCTGACATATTATGAATGGTGGGGGCTTCTAGCGAGGACGCGTCCCGGCTCTAGAAACATGGCAGGGACATGCTGGGGTGGCTCTTCCTGTCACTGATCTGGGGCCAGCCAACTGAGAGCTTCCTGCACCCCATATCCAGAGACACGGAGTCAAGCTGGGACCAACAGGATGATGAGAAGGGGACACTGTGACCGGCCGGCATGATGGGACAGTGTCCAGGACACATACATTTTTTTTTCCTTTTTCTCATCCACTGTCCCCCAAGAAGTCCAGGCTCTGCCTTTCCCACCGTTCTTACTTCCTCTCTGGGGACAGCTATCCTATACCTCACTGGCCTACCTTGCTCTGGGTTCAACCCATCTTCCAGGCTCCCTCCCTGTTCACACCACAACCATTCCAGCTTCATCCTTCACCCCTAAATCAATGGGGCTGTTCACACCCCAGGAACTTGTCCCTTGAGGGAACGGAACGGCTTGAGGCCCCAGCTCTGCCCCCAGCCGCCACCCTCTTTCCTCACTTCTGTGCAAAAAGCCTTTTTCTTGGTCATATCCCTCGATACCCGTTTTCCTCAACTTGACCCAAATCAAGATGAAGACCCTCAGAGCGCCCACCATCTGGTCAACCATCCTTCCCAGGAGCCCCAGCAGCTGGGTCTCATGCTGTGGGTTAGCTCCTTCCTACCACTAGCACTTTCTGAGCTCATTCACATGGTGGGAACTCTCTGAGATCTTGGGAGAGGCTTTGGGTGCCAATGTGTCCTGTGTCTTAGCCACACAATCTACGAGCCTGGCCAAGCCGGCACCTTGTTTTCCTTTAAATCTGGACTCCTTTATCTTCACCAAGTGCTCGGCCATGACCAGACACTCACAGACGGATTGAACACAGTCCTTCTGCCTCTCTGTAACCCTTGGGGCTGGCCTCTTAGGTCTAATCCTGGACAGGCTGGCTTTGTGTTCAAGGTGACTTAGAGCTCCATTTGCCAGGGCAAGTGAGTCACTAAATTAGCCCCAGCTCAGGACTCTTACCTGATGGGTTGCCATGGCACCCGTCGCCATAGCCCCAGGCACCAGAGCCTTCAAGGAAGGGTGCATCTTGCGGGGGTGGGGAGTGGGGGTGGGGGGCACACAGGGGGCAAACAGCATCTCTCTTCATTTTAGCAACAGCATCCTGCACTGCCGGATGGAGCCAACTGCTAACCCAAGAGGGCATATCCAAGCCACGTTCTCACCTAGCTCTGCCTTTCATGGCTTAATCCAGCCTGCTGCAGTAGATCTGTGAGAGCTAATTAGGAGAGACGGAAGGACAGGGTGGGGCTGTCACCACCGGAGCTTCTGCAGGACCATGGCAAAGGCTTTCCGAGTGACTGTGCACCAGGTCTGGAAAAACTGCTACAGCAGGTGTTGGTGAGTCTTGGGAGGAGCTGAGGAGAGAGAAGGGGGGGCCCAGGGCTCCTGGGCCAGCACAGCCTGCCTGGAATCCAGAGGAAGATGCACTGTGTATATATCAGGTGCTTCAAGGCCTAGGAGAGTGGCACTCGATAACCAACATGCAGGGTCACTTCCCCCAGGGACACTTCGGGGACCTTCCTAAATTCTAAGTAGCTACTTTTTTCTTTTTCTCTCTGATGGGATGGAAAGGGAGGAAGGTGTCAGACACCTCCCCTTCCTCCTCCCTGCTCTGATGACTTGACCCCATAGAGGTGGCGGAAGACTGAGGCAGGAGGGGTCAGGGCCTGGTTGCTGCTGGTGCCATCTATCCCTGCCCAGTTGGCGGCCCCAGGGCCTGGCCTGAGTGCCAGCCTCTCCCACCCGTGATGAATTCTTTCCTCTCCTAACTTCGGCCTCTGTGATAATTACAGTTTTCCCCACTGACATAACTGTGAGACTCCTCTCTCCACAGAGGAATCCATCCCCGYTAACACCGGACACTGAGAATCCCGCCGACCGCAACCCACCCGGCTCCTGGTTTCATTTCTGTTGCTATGATAAAATTTCCCAATCAAACACAATGCAGCGGATAAGGGATTTATTTGGCTTAGAGTTCCAGCTTGCAGCCAATCATTGTGGGGCAGGGAAACAGGAAGTTGGGACAGGGAGTCACAACATATCCAAGAGTGGAGAGAGGGTGAATGTTTGCACGGTTGGTACTCACCTAACATCTCTATACTTGCAGTCCAGGACCAAAACCGCAGGGAGAGTACCACCCGCTTTCAAGCTAGCTCCTCCCACATCAATGAAAGCAACCAAGAGAACACCCCAGGGATGTGCCCTTGGGGCAACCTGGTCCAGACAGCCCTTAGTTGAGCCTTCCTTCCCAGGTCATCCTAGGCTAAGTCAAGCTGGCCATTTAACCATCTCAGCCCTTCAGGGTGGTGGTGGGGAACACAGAATGGGCAGRTGTGTGGGCTGGGCTGAAACCTCATGGGTGGTTTCAGGCACATAAAGCTACACTYAAAGCTCGACGTTGGCGTGAGGTTTGCCAAAGCTAGTCACTATGACTATCACTATGTGGAAGCAGTTGCCGGGTTGGGATGCAGTTCTTGATCACTGGATAAAAGGCCCCGGTTGCTTTGCGCTATCTGCAACCCGCTGGCTGTGTACTTTCTCGTCTGGAAAGCCAGCCCTCTGGATGGATCACGCTGTTAGAAGTTGCCATGGTTCCGGGACTCTTGTCTCTAGCCATCAGCGTGATGCGTGGAGGTCAGAGAATGAAGCAGAAAGCAAGGACAGAGACACCTTTGGCTCCCACGGAACTTATTTCATTGCGGGTTTATGTAATTAATTTATGGTCATGGTTGGGCTTAATAATCCGTGGGTAATTTCTGATGCTTGGGCAGTTAACTCACAGGAGCCTGTGTGAATGGGGCCTAACACCCACAGCTCTAGCACCCACAATCTCAGCACCCCCAATAGCCTCCACACCCATCCCCAGCATCCACTGACCCAGAACCCATAATCCCTACCTAGTTCATAAGCCCAGTACCCTTGGCCTAGTACTCACAGATCAAACTCAGTACCTGTAACCCCAACACCTAAAGCCTCAAAGCTGTAGCTCACAGCCAGCGCCCACAACTCAGACACAGCACCTATGACCCCCAACACCCACACTCATATGTATCACCTAGAACCTAGCACCCACCGCTCATATTCAGTATGTATGGCACCAGTACTCATAGTTTAAACTTAGCACCTATGATCCCCAAACCTGTAGCCCCAGTCCTGGACCAGCCAAGCATGACGACGGCCACGGATGTGCTCCTGGTATGTACAAATCCCCATGGGCCACCCGACCTCAAGGGTCAAAAGCATTTTCTCTCCCAATATGAGCCCCAAAGTCAGTATAGTGCCTGAGTCTGACATTGAACTGTGACCAGCAGAATCCTAACCCATGACCTGAGATGGGAGGCGGTTGGGGGTGGGGGGGGTGAGGACAGAAACCAACACTCACTGTCCAGCTCCTGGGGCTCTGTGAAATGACCCCCTGCAAGGATGTAGGTGGGACATGACAGGACAGCCCAGATGAAGGGAGCCGAGGTTTTAGGAAGGATTTTCCTAGCAGAGGTAACAACAGCATGTGCAAAGGTCTGGAGGTAAAGTCGCTGACATGTTCTAGAAAGACCCAGGGCATCTGGTGGAGAGGAAGAGACAGGAAGTGAGTATGGAAGAGACAGGAAGTGAGTTTGATAGCATCCGAGGGTCACATCATAGAGACCTTGGTGGACTCGAGGCACCAGGCTCTGATCAGGACTTTGTCTTTCAAGGAGGGACGACTGAGCCACTGAGAGTTTTAAGGATAGAGTGGCCATATCTGCAATCCTAGAAGAMTCGCTCTGCCACCCACCCCYTCATGAGCCAACTGGTGCACTCAGTAGGACAGCATGAGCACCCACACTTCTGCAGGAGCAATGGCCTCTTGTTGCTTTAACAATGCTGGGCCGGGAGCTATTTTGGTCCTGATCTGGTTGGATCTGGTCTAATCACTGCAGTGCAGTGGAGGAACTCTGCCACACACCCACAGGCTGTGTCTCCTCTCTCAGCAATCACAGCCTTGATTAGCCATGAGTGCGCAGGAGAAGGGAACTGTGATAGCGGAGGGAGGGATGGAGGGATGGAGGGGTGGAGGGATGGAGGGATGGAGGGATGGAGGGGGAGCATCATCTCACTTCCTTCCACTCTCAGATGCCTCAATTCTTGATCACCTCGGACACTAGATCCTGTGCCACTCAGGGTGAGTCATGAGTTTTAGAAAGATGGAGGCTGGCGGANGGGGGGGGTGAGGACAGAAACCAACACTCACTGTCCAGCTCCTGGGGCTCTGTGAAATGACCCCCTGCAAGGATGTAGGTGGGACATGACAGGACAGCCCAGATGAAGGGAGCCGAGGTTTTAGGAAGGATTTTCCTAGCAGAGGTAACAACAGCATGTGCAAAGGTCTGGAGGTAAAGTCGCTGACATGTTCTAGAAAGACCCAGGGCATCTGGTGGAGAGGAAGAGACAGGAAGTGAGTATGGAAGAGACAGGAAGTGAGTTTGATAGCATCCGAGGGTCACATCATAGAGACCTTGGTGGACTCGAGGCACCAGGCTCTGATCAGGACTTTGTCTTTCAAGGAGGGACGACTGAGCCACTGAGAGTTTTAAGGATAGAGTGGCCATATCTGCAATCCTAGAAGAMTCGCTCTGCCACCCACCCCYTCATGAGCCAACTGGTGCACTCAGTAGGACAGCATGAGCACCCACACTTCTGCAGGAGCAATGGCCTCTTGTTGCTTTAACAATGCTGGGCCGGGAGCTATTTTGGTCCTGATCTGGTTGGATCTGGTCTAATCACTGCAGTGCAGTGGAGGAACTCTGCCACACACCCACAGGCTGTGTCTCCTCTCTCAGCAATCACAGCCTTGATTAGCCATGAGTGCGCAGGAGAAGGGAACTGTGATAGCGGAGAGAGGGATGGAGGGATGGAGGGGTGGAGGGATGGAGGGATGGAGGGATGGAGGGATGGAGGGGGAGCATCATCTCACTTCCTTCCACTCTCAGATGCCTCAATTCTTGATCACCTCGGACACTAGATCCTGTGCCACTCAGGGTGAGTCATGAGTTTTAGAAAGATGGAGGCTGGCGGATGGCACGGAACCAGCGATCGTGGTAGAAGGTCTGCTTACCCTCACCATCTAATATATCTGGAGGGCCAGGGTGCATCTACAGGTAGTGATATGCGGGGGTTGAGACCCCTTCCAAGGACCTCTTCCTATGATTCCCATAGGTGGGAATAAGGGACACACAAGCCACACAGCAGAAGTAGGACCTGTGACCCTGGTGACCTTCAAGGCCACTAGCTGAAGCCTCCCTGTCGTGACTCCTGCCTAACATTTCTCTCTGTGCATGGTGCCTGAGACACACAGATTATATTAAATGTTTGTTACTATGAGGCAGTGTGTTAACCGTGTGCACACTGGACTGTGAGATCTAACTGGGACATGTTCCTGACATCAACTATCATTGTTTCCCTGGAGCAGCTGACAGCCCCTGTCCTTGGCACAAGGCTTTCTTCATTGTTTCCCTGGGTCTGGCTACATTAGACAGGTCCTGTAAGCATAATTGCTCAGTCCCTTCTTTAAGACTGAATACTACTCCATTGAATAGATGTACCATATCATCTTTACACATTCAGACCTCAAGATAATTGGGCTGCTAAAAAGAAATCTTCAGATCCTGCCATTGATTCCTGATAAATGCCCAGAGGTGGGATGACAGGCCCATAGGCAGACCTGCCTTTAGGGGTGTGGGAATCACCACACTGTTTCTCTAAGGCGGCGACCTAATTTACATTTCCATTGTTGGTGTGCAGAGTGTCCCCAGGTCCTTACCAACTTTTGTCAGTTTCCAGTTTCACTTTTCCACAATGGCTACTCCAATGTGGCGAGGCAATGTCTTACTATGGTTCTGATTTTCCCTTCCCTAGTGACTGGTGACCTTGAGTGTCTCTCAACTGGTCTGCTGGCTGTTGGTGTAGCATCAGGGATGTGTCTACTTTAAGTCCTTTACCCACTTTCACTGGAGTGATTTTTTTTCTTATTGAGGGGCAGCGATTACACATTTTGGAATCAATCTTGATCACTCTCGGGGTGGGGAGGCATTTTTTCCATCCTTGCGGGAAGGGCATTCCCTCAGATGAACTCCCCCCACCCCTGTTTGACACACACAGAAGCTTTGAGATCRATGCCTAATTCCTCAGCTGTCACTTTTGTGGTCTRTACAGCATCAGGTCTGGGACATAATCACACAGGATTATCCCCTTGTATTCCCTGAGTGTACACATTTGACCTCTCTGAGTTCAGCCTTCGTGCGGTGGGAGGAGAGAACCCAAACTCACATCTGCACGTGGAAGTTGAGTGTGAAGGTTTAAATTAAATAAGCATGACCCCATAGGCTCACATGTTTGAATGCTTGATCCATATTTGGTGGAAYTGTTTGGGAAGGATTAGGAGGTGTGGCCTTGTTGGAAGACATCTGTCACTGGGGGTGGACTTTGAAGCTTCAAAAGCCCACACCATCCCCACTTAACTCTCTCTGCCTAGTGTTTATGTATCAAGATGCAAGCACTTAACTACTGCCCCAGCAGCATGCCCGCCTGCCTGCTGCCATGCTCTCTACCCTTAGACTCTTAACCCTTAGAGTCTTAGACTCTAACCCTTTAGAACAGCGATTCTCAACCTGTGGGTTACAACTCATCTGGGGGTCAAATGACCTTCTCAAAGAGGTCACATACCAGATATCCTGCATACCAGATATTTAAATTATGGTTCACAAAGGTAGCAAAATTATAGTGATGAAGTAACAACAAAATAATGGTATCTTTGGGGGGGGGGCTCATCACAACATGAGGGCCACAGCATTAGGAAGTTTGAGAACCACTGCTCTGGAACTAATGAACCCCAAATTAAATGCTTTACTGAAAGTTATTTTCATCAAGGTGTCTTAGCACAACAATAGAAAAGTATCTAAGAGCATCTGAGTTTTCCAGAACCATGAGTTGAAGTGTCTGACTTTGATACCTTCCCAAGATTATTCTTACCATCTCCAAGAGGCTTTTATCTGTGCTCTCTGTTCTGTCCAATTGGTCGGTCGGTCGGTCTGTCTGTCTGTCTGTCTGTCTGTCTGTCTGTCTGTCTGTCTTAATGCCCATAGCCTCCTGGGGGTAATTCCTGAGTCTTGTGGCCTTTCCAAAAATCAGGAGCTGCATCTTTTCCTCTCCCAAGACTGTTTTGGCTCTTTGGGGGGGGGGTCCCTTGAGATTCCTATGAATTTCTTTTTATCCTTTAGTTCTGCCAAGAAACAAGGGTCTCCATGAGGTCAGGAGGGATGGCACTATGTGGATCATRTTGTGTAATACAGACATTTATCAGCACCAATTTCCCAACATCAGACATCTTTCCATGTGTTTGAAACCTTCAGGATTGAATACCTTGTCTCTCTGGCCAAGTCCCTTCTTAGGTGTGTCGTCCTATTGAAAGTGGGACCGTTGCTTAATTTCCGTTGGGGATTGGTCATGTTGCTGTCTCAGAACAAGGCTGGTTGTCATGTTCTATTCGTTCTGCCGCCTCGCTGACCTCATTCACCCACCCTGACATTTATGGTGG
>BDUI01002939.1:5822-30652 GCA_002335545.1 Apodemus speciosus | reverse complement strand
CAAAAAATACAAGGAGAGGGTGTAAAAGGGGAGGGGTGCATATTAGGGGGTACTCAGGGGGAGAGGGGAAAGGGCAGCGAGGGTGAACATGATCACGTATGAAATTGTCAAAGAAAAACTAAAGGGTTTTGTTTGTAACGCCCAGGGCATAATGTGAAATTAAAAAAAGAAAGATAGAAAGAAAGGAAAAAGAAAGCATTTTCACACTTTAAAGGCAATTTTGTTTTTTCGATACATGCGAATGGAAGCCTGGGTGGGGGAGGGGCACGCTGACAGCGACTTTGTCAACTTCCTGTTTTAGGAGACTCATCTTCTGGGGGTTCAGTTTGGTTTTCTCCTTAACAACAAGTACACACAGCAAAAGCTAGTGGGTTTTGCACCAGAGTGTGGCCAGCAGCGGCCAGCGACACTCTTCTGGGAATACAGGTGCCCACATGCTCTCTATCGACCCAAAGTTTTAGCCATGCTGGACTCTGCAAGCCCCAGCCCTGGCAACGTCCCCACAGCCAGGGACACAGGGTGAAGACCCATCAGAAAGATCACAGGCTTCTTACACACACGCCCCAAACACACAAGCTACTGTGAGTCCCCAGCCTGCCCTTTGTTGAGAGCCCTGTATCCCAAATAGCACAATATCTACCCCCTGCAGCACCTCTGGCTTCCCTAAGCCCTGTAATAAAGAGGAAATTCGAAAGTAAATCTGCCAGCAGAAATCTAATAAGAAACAAGACCTGGGGCCTTTGGTGGGAAGAGAAGGGAAATGCCAAATATAATTTTTTTTCCATTAACATCATATCCACAACCTCTTGCCGCGAAAATACCTGATCAGACCCCAAAATGAGCAATTAGGAGAGGCCGCCGCAGGTCTGAATGGAAGACTTCTGGTGCAAGAATTTAATTTACCAAAGTGGCAGATCTCAAGACCAGGGCCTGGGCATCATCTCCGGGAGGGGGGGGTCAGCCCATCAGAGACAGGCTGCACCTGGTGAAAACAAGGTCAGGAATCTTGTCACTGTCATCAGAGCCTCAGGAAAAGCCTAGGAAAGAGCTCGTCACACACAGAATTTCCTCATGTCTCCTAACACCTGACACAGTTCACTTCCGTCTCATCTTCATAGACCTAGACGATGATCCTCAGATCCTTGACAAAAGTCCTCCTGGGAGCTGGGGGGGATGGCTCAGTCAACACACACACAGACACACACATACACACACACACACACACACACACACACACACACAGTGTCTTAAAAGCATGAAGACCTGTGTTTGAGCCCCTCAGTGTATGTTAAGAACAACCCCCAACAACAACAAAAAATGGGTGTGGTGGCGCATGTTTATAACTCAGCTTTGGCGAGATGAACAAGATGGATTCCTGGGACTCCCTGGCCAGCTAGCCTAGCCTCCTTGGCTCAGTGGTTAAGAGAGCACGGTCTGCCCTTGCAGAGGATCCTGGTTCAGTCCCCGGAAGCAGCACGGCAGTTCAAAGCTGCCTCTAACTCCAGCTCCAGTGCTGTCTTCTGGCTTCCATGGACACCTGCACACACGTGGTTCACATAAGCCCACTCAGGCATGCATCCACATGAATGAATGAATGAATGAATGAATGAATGAGAAAGGAGTGGGGAGACACAGGAGAGGAGAAAAGAGGAGAGGAGGGAAGGGCAAGGAAGGGAAAGGAGAAGAGGGGGGAGGGGAGAGAAGAAAGGCTGGGCACCTGATACACAAGCAAGGTTGTTCTTCGGTCTCCTAGTGCACATGTGTGTATATATATACACAGACAAGAGCACACATGTGCTCATGAACACACACACACACACACACACACACACACCTCTCCTCAGAGCATAAGGAGACCATGGAAAGACTGGCAAAGGGGCCTTCTGGGAAGAAGGATGAGATGGTTGGTCCCTAGTGTCTGACACTCAGTGACCTCGCAGGGCACACACAGAGAGAGAGAGGATGCATAGGTGATACAAAGCCCAGAGCATCATGGACGATGGCTGGGATCCTTGCGCAGAGACAGGAAGGTCTGGGAACAACGTAAAAGCAGTCACTTCCAGGACTAGTGCYAGGTAAGATTTTTGCACCATGCTGCCTGCCACTGGCTGTCACTGTGGCGTCCAGGAAACGCAAACATCACCGTGTGTCTGGCTGGGGCAAGCCTGGACACTGTCACCATAGCGGACGAAGGTTGGCTGTGNGGCTGGGTGGCAGAGCTGGAGGATGGTGGGCGACTGAGGAGCAGAACAATTGATGCTCTTGCAGAAGACCTGAATTTGGTTCTCAGCACCCTCGTCAGGTGGTCCAACGCCCCTGTTACTCAGGCTCCAGGGAATCAACATATCTGACTTTCTTAGGGACCCACCCAGACATATTGTTTTTAAAATGTCTAAATCTTAACGAATAAATAAAAAAGTCTCACTAAGAGAGTTCTGTTTCCTTCCATGGGCTACAGCTCCTAGGAGAGGCAGAGGCCCAACCCCAAGATCTACTGCCTCCTCCAGGGAAGAGGAGGCTCAACATGAAGGTCTTGGTTTCCCTGGGCTCAAGGACAAACACTAAGGGGATAGGCCTAGATCTGGCCCAGCCCCAGGGCCTATAGTATCATATAACCTTCCCAGGGGGTACCTCCAAATTCTGCAGAGATCACCCTTGATTCCAAGGACTCTGAAACAATGCAGAAGGTGTTCAGTATCGTTGATGCACAGGACACACCATCCCTGATCTCAGAAGTCTCAGGTAGCAGGCTGCAGCAAGGTCACAGACAGTACCCCTCCGGGCAGGTGACATCCCCTGGGAACAAACTCCTCCACGGTGTGTTTGAAACCAGCCCAGCAGGGAAGACTTCATCTCGAAAGAGCAGTTTGTCCCTGGAAATCCCATTGAGTCCCTCTTGACCATGACCAAGCAGATTCATGATGGTCTGTCCAGGGTGGTACTGGGAGGAGGGGCCTGGATGGTGGGCAGTGGGGAGGGGCACCCAGATCTGGTCTTCTGCACAGGTAAGCTGTGCAGTGGCCAAATACCAAGATGGCATTTCAGAGGTTTCAAATGTTCAGGTCGCTTGGCCCTGTTACGGTGGGCCTGTAACATAGGGGAAGGGTGTGACAGAGCATCCAGAAAGCAGTAGAGGAGGGTCGTAACACAAGTTAGGACCCCCTAGATCACACTCCTACTTCCTCCATCCATGCCAACTTTCTATTATGTCTACATCTCCTGATCCCTTCCATTATAAACCCATCAATGCGTGAATCGATTGCTTGGGTCAGAGATCTGATCTTTACCTCTCAATGGCTTGACCCATTAGCTTGGCACCAAGAGCTCAGCATGAGCCTTTGTGTGGGGCAGGCCATATGCAAACTTACCAGCTGGGGTTGGTTCCTGCCAGTGTCCCACCCTCATGGTCTTTTGGAGCTGTCCCATCCCTGACTCCAATTTCTGTTTTGTTTTGTTTTTTGTTGTTGTTGTTGTTGTTGTTGTTTTGTTTTTATTTCAGCCACAGAGCCCAACTGGGATTTCAGAGGAATTAAGGAGGCTTGTTGACTGTCCAGAGATGGAGTCTATTTGGATGTTTCTTTCTGGTGTCTGCTCCCAAATAGCATTCCTGTCGATGCTCTGTGGAGCCCGGGGGCATTTCTTGTGGTTGAGTGAGAACTGAGGCAGGGCCCTACTTCCTCCCAGAGACTGGTCATGATCAAGCCCCACACAGCCTGAATCTGAAGATGTCTACTCTCCTCTGCTCCCACAGACTCTGCTCTCACAGTCCTGAGACAAAGTTTCATCAACCCACGGACCAGGACTTAAAAGGATGCTGTACTGGACAAAGTGTTCCCATCCCAGACTTCACTGAGCAGTCTTTGGGACAGGAGGAAAGAGCCCTGGCTGGACACAAAGGCCAGTGGACCTGGGAGGGACAATCTGTAGCAGGAGTGATGCCTGTTTCCATAGCAACGACACCAAATCTGGCCAAGTGCAGAATGTAAAATATTTGCTTAATTTTAATGTGAGTAGATTCCAAGCTGTTTATTCCCAGTGCTGCTTAAATGCGCGCGTAGCGACTGTCTCTTTCTGAAGCCTCTCTTTTAATCTCGCCTTGTTTTAATTGGCTTTTCCAGTGGACTGGTTCTTTGTGAACAAGGGGGGGGGCAGAGAACAATACAAAACAGAAGCAAAAAACACAAACAGCTCAAGGGCAAATGGAGGGGAGTGGTTGTCTGGACCCAAGATCCCTGCTCGTAGAGCAAGCTCTTGGCTTTGCCACAGCACACTCTCTGCAGGCTGGGTTGCCACAGGACGTCAGCCCTTCAACTACTGGGTCACTGGGTCAGAGTAGCCATAGGTGGGAGGGACCAAGTGATGCTCATATATTGGCTATCAACTAATGGGTAAAAGTCTGACAGTTTCCTGAGATGTCAGGTGGCTCTTGGGTCCTGGTACAGTGAGGAACTTCTGTCATCAGGTGCATCGTGATGCCACTAGACCAGTGTCTCCGTGACCTGCCATGGGACCCTCTTTCCCCTCCTGTTTAGAAGAAGCTAGTATCTGTTTTATTGCGATACAGGACATGTCCTACTGAGGAAAAAGGTGAAGAGAGAAGAGACACTAGCAAAAGCCTGGTTAAGAAAGACCTAGGTCAAGAATGGTCTGTCCCGTGGTGTGGTGGTGTGGTGCTGGGAGGAGGGGCCTCCGTGGTGAGGGTGGGGGAGGGGCTCCCGGAGTAGAACCTGGAGAAAGAACTTCGCTGAATGCTCAGTGGGGAAATGGACTACGGAGGCATCCTGGACTAGTTAGGGATGTATTGACCAGCAGAGCAAGGGTCTAATCTGTCTCTACCATCTTCAAGGTCTGGTTGACCTCTGAATTCTGTGGGCTGGACACATGCAGTTATCCCTGGCAGTACTTAAAATTATATKTTTTTTCTCCCAAATCAACTCAATTTTTGCTTAATAAAGGAATAAACAACCAGCTACTCGGGACTCACTTGCCCGAGGTCTGGAGCCCCTCCTGCTGTCCACAATGTAAGGTGACCAGGACAGAGGGTCAAAGAGGCAGCAGGACAGGCTGGCCTTGCCCTTTTCCTTGCCCCCTTCCACGCCCAAATACAGCAGAGCTGAGGCTATGAGAGTCCACCAAGAGAAACAAGAACCCCCTCCCCAGCCTGTGTCCCACGCTCCCTCAGTCACCCCAGGGCGGCCGAGGTGTCTTCCTCCTCCTGCTTCGCACACCTGCCAGCCACCTGCAGTGACCTAAAATCTAGACCAGTGCCTCCCCCCCCCCAACAGGACAATTTGTAGACAGCACAGGGTGCCTCAGTCCCAGAAGCGTGCACACCTCACTTTTAACGGCGCGTGCAAGGGGGGTGGGGGCGGAAGAGATCTCAAGAGAGGGCGCCAGGTGTTCCAAGCCCAGCCAGATGCGATAGAGCCATCAGGTTAAGTCGCAGATCCCTGGGAACCAGTGGTTCAAGAGACCCCAGGACTGTGTGTGGATGTGTGTGTGTGTGTGTGTGTGTGTGTGTGTGTGTGTGTGTGTGNGACCCTGCATACCCCAGGCTCTCACAGGGTAGCCACAAAGCATCCCCCGATGGTCACCTCCTGTTCGCCACAGCAGCACTGAGTCCAGGGTAGCCTGAAACTCATGAACCTTCGGAAGAGAGAACTGAGGGATTGTCCCACCTCACAGGACAGGCCCCACCTGTCGTCTACCCACCTGCCTTGAAACTCACTGGGGACAGTGGCCATCTACTCCACGGGGCCTGAGTGATACCCATCCGTCCCACACCTAGGACCTGCCCCACTCTTCTTCTCAGCACATGGGTGAGCTCGGTTCATTTTGCCAGGGCCTTTGCATCTGGGCCAAGCCACCCACCCTCCTGCCCCCAGAGCTCCAGGTGAATAGTGAATACCCCGTCTTTTCTCTCACCTGACTCTTGAGAGGGGTCGGCCTCCAAAAGAAATCATAGATATTGCTTACAAGCTCACGGAAGCCTCCTGTRATCCCATAAACAACCCATCACCCTCTGCGGGTCCCCAGGACTCCTCAGTCAGTTGATTTCATCTGCTTGCTCCCTAGGGTCAGGCTGGACCTGAAGTGACTCCCCCCCTCTTACTCACTGCTCCTTCTGAGAATTCTTTCTACCCTATATCCGGGGTCCGGACCTCAGCACTGTCTACTGTGTTTCCCCCACCCCTTCAATTACCGGAACCTCTAGGTCAAATCAAACGGCACRGCCGCGACAGGCCGCCTAGTCATTCTCTGCCCACACAGAATGGTCAGGGGAGCGAGCCCTGGAGAGATTCGTGGTCTTATGACTGCCTGACTTTCTCCATGCTCAGCCCCCACCCTGCCAGGAAGCAGAGTCCAACCTGAACACTCAGCCTGCAGGTAGCCGGATGTGTTCTCTGTGGGCCCGCCTGGGGGTTAAGTGTGAGAACAGATCCCGTCCCAGGCTTCGAGCATAAACATCAGGAAGGCAGTTGGGGCAGGGGAAATTCTGCAGAGATGGTGAACCGGCCCAGCTGGGTGCTGCAGACCTCAAAGAGGAGGCCACAGGCAATCCTGTTTTCGGCCATTTGCCTCGCAGCTGGTTACGGTTGATGGAGTTCCCGGAAGCTAACGTTCTGCTGGAGGACCAACAAGCACCTGGTTCCTAGTCCCCGCCCATGTCCCGAAGACGCCAGGCACAACACGGACAAGAAGCCAAACTTTCAGTGTCCTGCGCAGTGCCATTGGAGCGAGTGGAGGAAGATGTCCCCCTCAGAGACTCACTGTGGGGGAGCACCTTGGACTCCATCTGAAAGGGCGGGAATGAGGAGGAGGATCAGGGATCACCAGGATGTGAGAGGACAGAGCTGGGTGGGGCTGGGGAGGACTCCCCTAGGCCTCATTGAAAGCCTATCCATTGGGATCAAGCAGAGCTTAGGCCCAGGGTGGTTCTGGGAGGCACCCTGTAGACACAGCTCCAACCTGAGCAATATGGGAGTCCCAGAGGCAGATGAGACTGGAGGTGTGAAGGGGTGGGGTGGGGGTGGGGGATGGGAATCTCACCAAGAGCTGTTTTTTTGGACAAAGAGTTCTCAGAAGCCAAGACCCCCCCCCCACACACACACACACAATCCTGAGGTAGGGAGGGGTGCTGTTCTGGTTGGGACAAGTGATCATTGAGTAGGTGGTCAGCACAGGTTACCCTGCAGATTAGTACTCTTATGGTGTTCAGGGCCACATATACCAGAACAATTTGTGGGCTTCACAGCCTGTGTGGTGAATTCGAAGCTCAGGAAAAGGTATTTGCTTAAGCTAGTGTGCCCCAGGCCCCGTGTGGATGTGCAGAGGCGACTCACATTGTGATTTCCTTCTCTGCCAAGTTTCTGCTTGTGTCTGGTCACTTACCCCGAGGCTCCAGTCCTGCTCAGAGCCCCAGAGGTGGCCCGAGGCAATGGTTTTCTCAAAGCACTCTGCTTTGAAAGAATGGCTTTGTGGCTTTCCCTCCTAGAGGGGAAACTGTGGACTCRCACCCCAACTGAAATCTGACAGGCAGCCAGCACTGCCCCTGGCCATACCCGACACAGCCTGACCCACCGGCAGGCGGATGGTGTCCTCAGCTGCCTTCCCAGCCCTGGGTCAGGCTCCTGTCTACACAACTAAGTACTGTGGGGGACTCGGCTTGCAGGGAAAGTTTATTTCTGCACACTCCGTAAAGTGTTTCAGCGGGTGTCCACTTGCAGGGCTTCGGGCTGACCGTATGAATGGTTTTTGGAGCATCTGCACCAGCTAAGCTGGAATCCTTCAGTCTGCAGCCGAGCCTTGTCTCATGTGAGTGACCACGCCAGTCCATACTGGTCCCCCTCCCACCTCCCAAGTATACAAAGTCTCCTATAGTAACTTTGTGCTCTGATGGCCTGTCCTCCAAGGGTGTGACAAAACGGGATAACAGGTTCTCAGAGTGTTCTCAGTAGGGGAACATTATGTTTCCCAAGGGAAGGGATGGGGCGATCCTAAGCAATAAACATGATATATTGTAACAACTATGTATCTGATCAAGGTTGGTGGGTGGACCGTGGTGCTCCAATGGTCCTTGGCTGCTAAGTCACATTGGTACAAAATCCACCTGGGTTAGTGACAGGCCACCAGAGCACAAAGTTACTGCATGAGACTTGGCTGCAGAGTGAAGGGGTCCAGCTTAACTGGTGCAGACACTCCAAAAACCATCACGGAGCAGGGAGGGAATCTCCTACTGGATTCTGAGAAAGGCCCGGTAGAGACTCTTGTCTGCCTTTTTCCTACAAGCCTGGGAACTGTAGGCTTAGCTGTGAAACTCTCATGTAAAGAGATAATACATTCCAGTCTTTGTCTACTGGAAAGTCAACTCTGACTCAAGCCAGTTTGTATGGACAAGCCCGGTGCAGGGACATGGAAATGTTGAAGTCCAGGTGATGGCTGGCACCCGACCCTCGCCAAGCATCACCCGCCACTCCTGTTACCTTGGGTGGGAGGGAGAAGGACTGGACCAGGACTTCAGTCACATGAACGCTTCCCAGAGAACCGGGGTACACTGATTGCCTGGCTGGGGTTGGGGACTCACAGGAGTGCAATGGRGGTGTTTGCATCAGAGTGGTTTAAGCAGAAAGCCTCTCAGGCCCATGCCGGCTCAAGTCGGCAAACTTCTCCCTTGTAAGCCCACCGAGAGGAAGAAATCGCCTTCTGTCATTTTGGAGTCGTGTCTGCTCTGCCTTCCAGCGTTCCTCATTTTCCAAGTTAGCATCTTCCTTTGTGTTGCGCTGATTTTATTTTGTCATAAAATGTGAAAATTCCCATCTCATTTCCTTTTGTGTGTATTCTATAGCTCTTTTCTTCATGGTTACCATGGGGATTACATGTATTGGCCTAGGGCTATTATACTCTAATTTGGATTTAGACCAGCTTAACTTGAACAACGCCTAAGAACTCCGGGCTCCACAACACCTCCACCCCCAAGTCTGCTCAGTGGTCGATGTCACAACATTACACCTGTATGCATTGTGCCTTTGGATGCAAACAGATAATCGCCAGAGGTATTGGTCCCTTGGGTCAGGTTAAAGAAGGAAATGTGAGGTGGGGAGAGGGGGGGGGAGAGAACAGAGGTGGGGATTCCTTCCACTGCCCTTGGCTCCTGTCCCATGGCGTTGTCTGTGTCTCTCTGGGTTATGCGTACTTTGTCTGTTCTGAACATCAGTCCTTCACCCATCAGATGCACTATGAAGAATTCCTCCCGGGGCTGGAGAGATGGCTCAGCGAGTAAGAGCACCGACTGTTCTTCCAGAGGTCGTGAGTTCAAATCCTAGCACCCACATGGTGGCTCACAACTATCCGTAAAGAGATCTGACGCCTCTTCTGATGTCTAAAGACAGCTACGGTGTACTTACATAAAATAAATAAATAAATCTTAAAAAAAAAAAAAAGAATTCCTCCCACCAGGTCGTTTAGAATGATCAGTGTTTCTTCAATTCAAGTATTTCCAGTGGAGCCCATTGCTATGGTCTATTTTTATAAAGTCATTTTTATGCTTTAGATTTTTTTCATGTTTCAAGCCTTCCATGACTTGCTCCAAAGTCACAAAGTTACCTCCCGCCCCCCCCCCCAATCATCCCCTAAAATCTCTTTCATGTTTAGGCCCAAGCTTTACATTAAGATATTTGGGGCGGAGGGGGGGAAATAAGACATATTCAAAGATTTGCTCTCTCTCCTATAGATATTGGAAAGGAGAGGAGAGCTTAATCCCCAGCCAGGGCKATTCTCCATGAATCCAGTGTGCTGATGGTGTGCTTTTGTGGGTGCTGTGCATGCTGTGTGTGAGTGTTTGTGTGTGATATATATCTGTATGTTTATGTGTTGTCTGTGTGCCTGTGTTTGTGTATGTGATATTTGTGTGTTTATATATGTGTGTGCTTTGGGTGTGATATATGTGCATTTACGTGTGGTGTGTGTGCCTGTGTGTATACATGTGGTCTCTGTGTGGGTTTGCTTTTAGACTGTTTTGCTAGGCATCTGGATGCTAAAGGTCCATATTCCGGGGATCAAGACTTGATTATAGGTGTCGCATCTGACATTAAAGTCCTTGAACCCCTCGTGTCAGCTGTCCCAGTTATTCTTGCGCTGTTCACCCAGCCATGTGCATTTTAAAGCCAGCGTGTCAGGTTTTGCAAAAAACACGCTGCCAAGGTTTTGATAAGCTATTTGAGGAACACTTTGTCCATACAATATTGGCCCACTCAGACTCAGGAGGGTTTCAGAGGAGGCAGAAAAGCAGTCGCCTCTCAGTGTCCATGGAGGATTNTGTGTGTGTGTGTGTGTGTGTGTGTGTGTGTGTGTGTGTGTGTATGAATCTCACTGCACACAGGAGTCTTATTGCTGGCAGGCGTGCATACGTGGGAGGGCCCTGTGCACACTGTAAAGTCCTGTCCCATCCAGTGTTTCTCTAGAACCCCCTGTAGACTCCTAGAAACCAGGTCTTCTGCCCCGGCACCCCATGGGTACTTAGGCTGCTCCAGAATTCAGGTCTGCAGTGTCTGCACCCACAGCCTCCCCCCTCCCCCGCCCCCTCCACCTTCCATTAAAAAAGTAGAGCAACTGCATATTTCATTTTAGAAATGAATATTCATTAAAACCTTGTAATACGGATTTATGGCCGCATTTCAGGGGAATTAAAGGAATAAATAACCTGTACGTCTTTGAGTGTTGTCCTGAGGCGCAAATGTCACCAGCTTGGATTCGGGGCTGCCTCCTGCATTATTTAAATTTACCTGACTCACTCGCTTAGGAAATACCCTTAACGTGAACGGTTCCGGCAGGTTTTTTTTTTTTTTTAATGATAAAAATCTTTGCATAAGATGCATGCACTTAATGCTCTGCTCAATATTCAAGAACCTCGTGGCAAATCACATTTATAACTAATGTCTGATGACTCAGCAATACTGTGCGTAGCACAGGTCACGCCTTTTGAGGGACTGATAGCCAACCAGCATTTCTTCCTTGAGATGGCGGGGCTGAGTCCCCCATGGGATTACACCCAGATACTGGGCACAGAGGTATGGGACATGGGGACTCCCTGAAGTGCCGGAAAGTGTTGAGAGGTCCCGAGGCAATGGCTCCTCCTCCCACGGGGGGGCGCAGGGCTAAAGCTTCCCCAGGTCTAACACCAGGCAGCAGACAGATGGTTAGTAGCCTTTACTTCAAAACACAGGTTCCCAGGCAAAGGCGCCAGCGAACCTTAAGGGTCCCAGGTCCCTTCCTGGATTACCAGAGTCCCAAATGTTCCAAGACTCGCACTGCAGGCTGAGGACTCCCACCCTGACAGCGGTGACTCCCGGCAGGAAAGCTCTGGCCCAGACAGCCGAGACCAGAGGCCTTCCTTTAAGTGCCTCAGGTCTGCCTTCTCTTTGCCTACATTTCCACAAACACCCTGGGAAACTTGGTCCCAAGATAGGCAYGGATCGAAGCATGAGGCCCCGTGGTGACAGAGCGGCTGGGGCTTGCCTGCATGGAGTGTRTCCACTGGCGGGCTGAGGCCTGGGAGGAAGAGAGCCATCTGGTTCACATGAGAAAGCAAACTAGGAGCATGGGGTGTACAAAACCCCTTCCCCAGCAAGTGTCAGCCTCCTGTTTCCTCTCTGCCCTGTGGACCTTGCTGGCCCTTTCCCCGTTCCCGCCCCATTCAAAGAAGGAGTCTTAAGACTCCCTGATGCCTCTCCAAAGAATCCCCCACAACTCCCCACTGTACCCAGAGCAGCGACAGAGTACCCTGCAACCCTGCCCRTAGGTGCCTACCATCCCCCACAACTCATAGGGACCAGACAAGGTGAAGGGCATCTACCTTTACTGCCCCCAATGGCGGCGTCCACACTGGCTGTGTGGGGAAAGGCTAAAGTTCCAACCCTTGGATCTAGAATCCGAGTCCCTGGGGTTGAGCCAAGAGCAAACACAGGCTTTGTGGATCCTCAATCCTCAATAAAGGCGAGCTAAGGCCTGAGGCGTCTCTGTAAATTGCCGACCTCTGTCTGAGCTTCTCCACTTGGGACTCACAAGATTTCCTCATTGTTTGTACTGGCTGGTTGTGTGCGTCAACTTGACACAGGCTGCAGTTATCACAGAGAAAGGAGCTTCAGGTGAGGAAATGCTTCCATGAGATCCAGCTGTGGGACATTTTCTCAATTAGTGATCAAGGCGGGAGGGTCCCTTGTGGATGGTGCCATCCCTGGGCTGGTAGTCTTGGGTTCTATAAGAAAGCAAGCTGAACAAGCCAGGGGAAGCAAGCCAGTAAGACACATCCCTCCATGGCCCCTGCATCAGTTCTTGCTTCCTGACCTGCTTGAGTTCCAGTCCTGGCCTCCTTTGGTGATGAACAGCAGTGTGGAAGTGTAAGCGGAATAAACCCTTCCCTCCCCAACTTGCATCTTCTTGCTCATGATGCTTGTGCAGGAATAGAAAGCCTGACTAAGACATTGCTCAGACGCCTCCACCTGCCATCACAGCACCGAGCACAGGAATGGCTCCTGGGTCCTTGGACTGAGCTAGAGGTAACCCTGTTCAGCAGTTGCTAAGAGACAAGGGTACCCTGGAGTTGTTTGCAGGCAGGCAAGAGGCAAACAAAGGATGCAGATGGTGTGGGCTTCCTGTCCCACAGGCACCCAGAGCTCATTGGACTTCCTGAGCAGTGCTGTGGACCACAGTCAACCGTGATACAGGTAGGTCTCAGCTCCATCTTCTGCAGACCTGGAGAGGGTACTCTTCTCGGGCAGAGGAAATAGTGAGGAGGAGGAAGAGGAAGAGGAGGAGGAGGAAGGAGGAGGAGGAAAAGAGGAGAAAGAGGAAGAAGAGGAGGAAGAGGAGGAGGGAACGGGACATTGGCCTTCCTTCTTAGCTACTTCACAGAACAGTGTGGTGAGGTACACCTGTGGGGTCCCAGGCTCAGGTACAACCTTCCTGGGTGGGTATTCACAGACCAACCCCTCCTGGCTGTCACCTGGGATGGGAAGGGATGGGGACTCAACCAGGGCTTTGACCCTGTCCCAATCCTCCTACATACAGGCTTGGGTACGGAGACCTTTCACTATGTATGTGTGATATTCACTATGGAGACAGAGTCTGCCTTGGGCTACCAGAAGATGCCACCTTCATAATAGAGCTGCTCTGTCTACAGGTTCTTGGTGGCTTTAAACTTCATCAGCCTTCTTCCTTCCTTTTTTCCTTTCTTTCTAACATTAGCTTCTTCTTCTTCTTCTTTTAAATATTTATTTTATGAGTACACTGTTGTGGTCTTCAGGCACACCAGAAGAAAGCATCAGATCCCATTACAGATGGTCGTGAGCCACCACGTGGTTGCTGGGAATTGAACTCAGGACCTCTGGACGAGCAGTCAGTGCTCCTAACYACTGAGCCATCTCTCCAGCTCAAATGTTAGCTGCTTCTTCCTCATCCTCTTCTTCTTTTAGATTTATTTATTTATTTATTATAAGTAAGTACACTGTAGCTGTCTTCAGACACTCCAGAAGAGGGCATCAGATCTCATTANGGTGTTTGCATCAGAGTGGTTTAAGCAGAAAGCCTCTCAGGCCCATGCCGGCTCAAGTCGGCAAACTTCTCCCTTGTAAGCCCACCGAGAGGAAGAAATCGCCTTCTGTCATTTTGGAGTCGTGTCTGCTCTGCCTTCCAGCGTTCCTCATTTTCCAAGTTAGCATCTTCCTTTGTGTTGCGCTGATTTTATTTTGTCATAAAATGTGAAAATTCCCATCTCATTTCCTTTTGTGTGTATTCTATAGCTCTTTTCTTCATGGTTACCATGGGGATTACATGTATTGGCCTAGGGCTATTATACTCTAATTTGGATTTAGACCAGCTTAACTTGAACAACGCCTAAGAACTCCGGGCTCCACAACACCTCCACCCCCAAGTCTGCTCAGTGGTCGATGTCACAACATTACACCTGTATGCATTGTGCCTTTGGATGCAAACAGATAATCGCCAGAGGTATTGGTCCCTTGGGTCAGGTTAAAGAAGGAAATGTGAGGTGGGGAGAGGGGGGGGGAGAGAACAGAGGTGGGGATTCCTTCCACTGCCCTTGGCTCCTGTCCCATGGCGTTGTCTGTGTCTCTCTGGGTTATGCGTACTTTGTCTGTTCTGAACATCAGTCCTTCACCCATCAGATGCACTATGAAGAATTCCTCCCGGGGCTGGAGAGATGGCTCAGCGAGTAAGAGCACCGACTGTTCTTCCAGAGGTCGTGAGTTCAAATCCTAGCACCCACATGGTGGCTCACAACTATCCGTAAAGAGATCTGACGCCTCTTCTGATGTCTAAAGACAGCTACGGTGTACTTACATAAAATAAATAAATAAATCTTAAAAAAAAAAAAAAGAATTCCTCCCACCAGGTCGTTTAGAATGATCAGTGTTTCTTCAATTCAAGTATTTCCAGTGGAGCCCATTGCTATGGTCTATTTTTATAAAGTCATTTTTATGCTTTAGATTTTTTTCATGTTTCAAGCCTTCCATGACTTGCTCCAAAGTCACAAAGTTACCTCCCGCCCCCCCCCCCAATCATCCCCTAAAATCTCTTTCATGTTTAGGCCCAAGCTTTACATTAAGATATTTGGGGCGGAGGGGGGGAAATAAGACATATTCAAAGATTTGCTCTCTCTCCTATAGATATTGGAAAGGAGAGGAGAGCTTAATCCCCAGCCAGGGCKATTCTCCATGAATCCAGTGTGCTGATGGTGTGCTTTTGTGGGTGCTGTGCATGCTGTGTGTGAGTGTTTGTGTGTGATATATATCTGTATGTTTATGTGTTGTCTGTGTGCCTGTGTTTGTGTATGTGATATTTGTGTGTTTATATATGTGTGTGCTTTGGGTGTGATATATGTGCATTTACGTGTGGTGTGTGTGCCTGTGTGTATACATGTGGTCTCTGTGTGGGTTTGCTTTTAGACTGTTTTGCTAGGCATCTGGATGCTAAAGGTCCATATTCCGGGGATCAAGACTTGATTATAGGTGTCGCATCTGACATTAAAGTCCTTGAACCCCTCGTGTCAGCTGTCCCAGTTATTCTTGYGCTGTTCACCCAGCCATGTGCATTTTAAAGCCAGCGTGTCAGGTTTTGCAAAAAACACGCTGCCAAGGTTTTGATAAGCTATTTGAGGAACACTTTGTCCATACAATATTGGCCCACTCAGACTCAGGAGGGTTTCAGAGGAGGCAGAAAAGCAGTCGCCTCTCAGTGTCCATGGAGGATTRCTGCCAGACCCCTGCGACAGCAGATGGATTGATTCTCAACTTCCTTGCATAGAGTGGCATTGTGCTCCCATACAGCCTGGATAGACAGACCTTAATCATCTCCAGATGTCTAAAATAACAAATACCACAAAATACGTAATTACCTACTGCGTTGTACTGTCTAGGTAATAATGACAAGAGAAATGCCTACACACATTTTAGCAAAGACACAACGTTTTCCTCTCTGAAAAATTCCCACTCACGGTTGGTTGAATCAATAACTAATATTATTTACAAAGAGCCTTTCCTAGAGATAGTCGTGCCTTATAAATACAGCATTCAGGTTGGAGAGATGGCTCAGCCGTTAAGAGCACTGACTGCTCTTCTGAAGGTCCTGAGTTCAAATCCCAGCAACCATATGGTGGCTCAAAACCATCCATAATAAGATCTGACACCCTCTTTTGGTGTGTCTGAAGACAGCTACAGTGTGCTTAGATATAATAATAAATAAATCTTTGTGCCGAAGCGAGTAGGGCCGGAGTGAGCCGAGGTCCTGAGTTCAATCCCCAGCAACCACATGATGGCTCACAACCATCTGTACTGCTACAGTGTACCCATATACATAAAATAAATAAATAAATCTTTAAAAAAAAAATACAGCGTGCATGTAACTCGGCCAGACAGTGGTTYGCTTTAAGTGGTTTATCCTGGTGATGCAGCTCCTCAAAGACACAGAGAAGGACAGATGTGTGGATGTCCGTCACTCCCTGTTTTGACCAGATGAGGAATAATCTGAATTCCATTATAGGGCGTGTCCTTATGATGGAATATTATAGGGCCTTTAAGAAGAATGAGATTGAGCTGTCTTCTGTGCGCATGGGCATGACCCTATATGCTGGAACAGTGGGGAGAGAATAGAAGGAAGAGGAAGGGGTATGATGGCTCAGCCTCATTGCCAACTTGACTGGATTTGAAATCACCTAGGCAACACATCTTTGGGTGTGTCTATGAGGGTGTTCTCAGAGTGGCTTCACCTAGTGGGGAAGAAGACCCACCCTGAATACAGCAGCACCATCCCATGGCCTGAGATCCAGGACTGAAGAAAAAGGAGAATGTGGGTTAGGCACCAGCGTTCATCTATGCTTCCTGACTGTGGATGCTGTGTGAGCAGCCGCCTTGAGCCCCTGCCGCCGTGCCTTCCCCGCCATGATGGATTTTGAGCCACAATAACTCGTCCTCTCCTTATATTGCATTTGTCAAGCATTTTGTCACAGCAATGGGAAAAGCAAGGGGTTAAGAAAGAGGAGGCAGGCCGGGCGTGGTGGCGCACGCCTGTAATCCCAGCACTTGGGAGGCAGAGGCAGGGGATTTCTGAGTTCGAGGCCAGCCTGGTCTACAGAGTGAGTTCCAGGACAGCCAGGACTACACAGAGAAACCCTGTCTCGAAAAACCAAAAAAAAAAAAAAGAAAGAGGAGGCAGGTCAGGCTCAGTTCAGAGCTTTACTGCAGGGCGTGTGCGCATTATCTGTGTAAGGAAACATGGATTATGCCTAGGTGACCTACGAACAGGACTGTGCATAGGCGTCTCTAATGGACATCTGAAATCTTCTAAGAGTGTCTGACTCCAGGAACAGAGAGGGGTTCCCATAGACGAATGTCAGGAAGACATTCAGCAATCCAGAAATTCAGGAATGTCAGGAAGATTGCAGAAAGGATTGGCAGCTCACTGTGTGATACATCTTCCTTCTGGCCACACTGCTCTGTACTCGGAAGCACCCAGTCTTTGGGTACTTGCCCTCTGGGGCTTCGAGGCTGACATTATTATTTTTTTTTAAACCACAATGCCCCTCCCTGCCATGGAACACGTTGTTAAATTTCCCATTGGCTCCAGAGTGCTGTGTTTGATCGCCTAGAAGAACCTGGCACTCTGTGGGGGAGGGGCTCGTATGTGTGTAGGTGGGTACCTGTGGGCATGGGTGCAGGTACATGTGGACATACTTGTGGGAGCCTGACAGCAACCTTAGGTACTGTTCCTCACCTTGTTTGGTTGAGATGGAGTCTCTCACTAGACTGGAACTCCCTGACTAGGCAAAGCTGGCTTGCTGGTGAGCCCCAGAGGTCCTCCTGTCCCTGGCTCCTCATATCTGGAGCAAGGGTTTGCTACCATGCCAGACCCTCTTTACATGGGTTCTGGGAATCGAACTCAGGTTTGCCTAGCAAGCACTTTATTGGCTAAGTCATGTCCCTATCTCAGCCCCACCTGGCACTTTAAGAGGTGGGTCCCCTTAAGAGGCGGGTCCCCACTGCTCCCTTAGCAGAATAGACTCCAGGGGGCAAGGTTCTCTGTGTGCGTTTCGACAAGCCCCCAGAAGATGCTTCCTCTGCCATTTAACAGCAATCACGTCAGAGTAATATTCCCTGGCCTGCCTGATGTACTGGGGACCCTTGAAACTCCCAACTCTAGAAATACTGATTCCGAGCCAGTAGCCAGCCTGTACATGTATCGACTTCAGTTGTGTGGAACATTCTAGAAGACTGCCCTTCCGGTAGTGCTGGCCCTGTTCAACCTGATGATCCCTCGCCATCACAACAGGCTCAGGAGAAGGTTCTCGCTGTCGAGACAGGTACTAGGCTATGAGGAGAGGGAGCCTTCCCCGAGGGATCCTGTAAGAAGTTCAGTACCCTGAGGACCCCCCTTCAGGGGACACAGAGGGCCTAGCAGGGGCCAGACACACCTGGCTATCCTAATAACAGATGCCTGTCTTGGGTCTTCCTCTCAACCTCATCTTCTTCAGTTGTAAAAGCGTCCTGGTGAGTGTGTGGGCATGAGCTTTCTCACTGGACGCATGGGCCATATCCCCATTTCTATTCTCTCCTGCTTTGGGGTTTTTCTCCTTTTAAAAGTTTAAAGGTTGCAGAAGTGTAAAGGTTTCTGAAGGCAGGTATACACTGGAAATCCAAGCACCTGGGAAGCTGAGGCAGGAGGGTTATGATTCTGAGGCCAGCTTGGGACATTACAGCGAGAACCTGTCTCCAAAAAAGAAAAACGAAGTTGCAGATACATGAAGAATACTGAGACAATATCCTTTATTCTGGACTTTCCGGGGAGTAAACTAATATGTATCAAGTATTTCTCAAGTATTTTTGGACAGGGCCATCTCAGACTAAGTGACTGTCAAGTGTTAAATGTAGTTTTTATGACTTTTGAGTTGTTCTCCAGTAAGCACCTAGAAGCACAGTTCAGGGACGGGACGGGGGTTGGAGGAATAACTTACGTGTGCTTAAAAATGTTTATCAATGAACCAAAGCAAACTGATGGCCCGTTTTACACCGTGTGACATCCGGCCCCTTCACGCCTCTCAAATAGCTGACAAGGTRAAGCCCTCACACCGGCAGTTTGGAGAAAAATAGCAGGGGCTCCCCGTAGTTGTTTAAGAGAGAGGGGCTTGCAGCTTGGGTCAGAGAGGGAGAGAAGGAGGCAGTCAGAGGCAGGAATGCAGAGGTCCTCACAGGCTACAGTATTGAGTGTTTCCCAGTTGTTGGAGCTGTTTTGGAAGGATGCGAATCTTAGGGAGGTGGAGCCCGGATGAAGGAAGGGGTTACTATTGGTGGCCTTTTGTTCCTGCCTACACTGTCTGACTGCTGATCCACGGGGATGTGAGGAGGCTCCGCCCCACACACGCCTACCTCCCGCTGCCTCTCCGCCTTCCCTGCCTTGACGGACTGAGACTCCGAAACTGTGAGCCAAAACACACCTTTCCAGGAACTTGGGTCACGATGCCGCAGAAGTAAATAACACAAGCAAAGAAGAAGATCTGACGGCATTTGAGGTTGGCATTCTCCTGTTCCAGGCAAGAGCAATGGTGTTATTGAATGGCTGCCAGGGGGTGGGGATGAGAGATTGAGATCGCATCTTACAGAGAAACAGAAAGAAGGTTCCAGAGTCAATAGCCGAGGGGCAGCAAGAACTGGGGTAGAGTGGGGCAGGTTCTGTCGGAAGACAGAAAATCTAGGTGAATGCATGACAGTTAGTGCTCAATAAATGCACACAGTTAGTGCTCAATAAATGCACCGTGATGAACTGTAATCTCCCTAAAGCATGTCTTAAGAAGCAAGAATACAGCGGGGCGGTGGTGGCGCACGCCTGTAATCCCAGCACTCTGGGAGGCAGAGGCAGGTGGATTTCTGAGTTCAAGGCCAGCCTGGTCTACAGAGTGAGTTCCAGGACAGCCAGGGCTACACAGAGAAACCCTGTCTNAAGAGAAGAGAAGAGAGCTCAGGCTTGTTCCCCTGACCTGAGAAATGCCCAAATGTACCACAAGCCATAGGAATCATGTCCTGCTCATCTGGGGACCCAGAACAAACCAGGCCAGATGTCAGGAAGGATCTGGGCAGTCCTGCCTCTGTAGAGCAACCCTGTTGCAGATGCCATTCTCAGCTTCATTGAAGAACCAGTGTCTGGGCATCAGGAGCCTAGGATGGGCATCACATCCAGGATGGGAAGGGATGGGTCCTCTGAACAGAAAGGGGGCTGTAGAATGGAGCAGCCGTGGCCTCCAGCCATTCGTCTAAGCTCTGAGTTCCCTTCACTGCTGCCTGGCACAGTTATCATGTGGTCTCCATCCACTGCTGGGAGCCACCCAGAGGATTCCTGCCACCCAGAGGATTCCTGCCACCCAGAGGATKCCTGCCCAGTCTCCATATCTGAGCACTGGGGGAGTCAGCTCAGTGGAGTCCTCCCCCAGACCCATTCCACAGCACTGGGAGACACTAAGTGGATTCAGGGTCTCTATCAGTCCTTGCTATGCTAAGGCACAGACCAGGACTCTGGGGGAAGCAGGATCAAGCTTGGGATCTCAAAATAGAAGTTTTGGGAACATTATTTGGACGGGCATGGTGGATGACTTATGCTGCTACAACCCTAGCACAGACAGAGACAGAAACAGGCAGATTTCTGAATTCTAGGTCAGCCTGAAGCCTGGATTACATAACCAATTCCAAACTAGCAAGCACTATATAGTGGAATGGATGGATAGACAGACAGACAGGTGAGGATGTTGCTCACAGGGTTGTAGGTAGACACAGGAACTCATTAGGGACCTGGGGACCCAGGGATTATCAGAGCAGAAAACAGCCCCCCATGTAAGTCTAAGCATCAGGCTCAGGGCATCATGGAGCCCAGAGAAAGCAGTGTCCAGGCCTTGATGTGAGGAAATCCTTCTGGGAGCRACTGGGGAAGCCACCAGCYTTTTAGCCCTATACTACCCAGGGACTGGGACATCTGTTGAGCAAACTCGGTAGGGACTGAGCATGACATCTAAGCTATGAGGCACAGTGTCCGTCTGCAGGCTGGGGGACAGGGAAGAGCAGTCAGTCAGCACMCGAAGCGGAACCTAACYGGCAAGGCCAATGAGCGCACCTGGACTTTGCGGGCACAAAACGATCTGCCACGTGTATCCGGGCGCACGTCTCCTTTGTCCTCTGCAGAGAGTTTCCTATTCCTGTCACTTGTCCTTGCCCACAGCAAATTTGGAGGACCACTGTGACACGGGAGAGGACCACACGTGAAGAACAGACCTGCACCCTCTGGTACCAGCCCGTGGTCCTCTCTCTTCAGTTCAGGGTCTGGTGAGAGGCGGGGTCAGAGGGTGGGAGGTGGGCATGGCTCTCACATAGAGGGTGGATATGAGGTGGGGCGTGGGGTGGGTCTGATCTAAGGCTCCTCTTTTGGGGAGGGTAAGGCCCTCTGACTCTGAGGTTCTCCTTTCTATTTCATTTCTCAGGGACACTCAGCTGTGACCTCCAGGGCCTTCTCTTCCCACTGGCCAGTTTTATCTCATTTGGATGATGTAGTCAAATCTACCAAGACTTCTCAGACTAGATGGCACAAGGAAGGGCAAAACCAAACCTCCTCCGGCTCCATCATCCACAGCCCGGGATCTCCCTTGGGATGATGGGTCTAGACGCTAACGGAGACCCTGGGAAAGATCCAAGAGGTCTCGGGAATAAACGGCCACAGAGTTAGCGCAAGTGTCTTCAGATGGGGTTGCTGCGGAGTTCTCAGCCAGAATGACCAGCAGCGAGCTGAGGTCATGGGGCAGGTGGGGGGTGGGGCAGGGAAGAGGCAGGCCAGGAATATCTGGACTACAGAGACACGATGGGTGGTCTAAGGCAAGCCTCTGCCCTCTCTGCTAGTCGTCAGAGGACGAGGGAGCTAGAAACCACGATTGCTGCTAAAATGCCTGTTAAGCTCCTGGAGAGGGGTCCGCGTCATCCCTGCTGACGGCCAGAGCAACTGGATTTTCCATCAGTCATGTCCTCTCCTCCCAACACCTGCCCCTGGTCTTGGGCAGCTCAGACGGGACTGGGAAAAGCTGAAGAGATTGATACAGAATCCCCTGAGATCCAGGTTCCAGCTGGGGTATGGGAAATACAAGAGGTTAATTAATAACTATCCTGAGTGACATTTCCAAGTGCAAATCATTAAACGCAGGAACCAACAATAGAGAGCTCGCCCACTCTTTTGACCTGGGAGTGTGTGGTGGGGGAGGGGAGGGCGACCTCAAGCCCCAATCCAGATGCCTATACCCGGCAGTGATGGAGAACACAGATCCTCCTGCTGTATCAGGTTTGGCCCAATGGCTGCCCCAAGACACCTCAGATCGGTCTTTAGATCCTGGCAGGACAAATGGAAGGCTGGAGAGCGAGGGCCACCTGTGTGCGCCTATGGTGGGGGTCTCGAGTGTGTGCCCAAGGCGAGGGTCACCTGTGTGTGCCCACGCCTCAGCCCTGAGACCTCATGCCTTCCTGCTCAGCCCCCCTGGTCCTGGCTAACGGAGCGGTGCCTCCCCCGCTGGCACCCTGCACCCTGGCTGCACACTCATCATTAGATGTCTTTATTTAGAGAGCTTCCTGCCCAGGTCTGCCCCAGGGGCAGGGAGTATTGATGCTAAATCCATCACGTAGTAGACCTGGGCATTTAATCAATGAGGCCTCATAGAGCCCCCGTGAGAAGGGAAGGAGACCAGGAGAGGAGGCCAGGAGAGGAGGCCAGGAGAGGAGGCCAGGAGAGGAGGCCAGGAGAGGAGGCCAGGAGAGGAGGCCAGGCGGGAGCGCGGAGAGTGGGCAGAGGCAGCTCTGTGGCACTGTGGCATCTGGGCTCCAGCCACGAGCTGCGTGTCCCTGTAACGTTGGCATCACAACAGAAGCACACTGAGGGTTTTCTTCGAGTTCCTCATTAGGTCCCACATGCAGCCAGTAAATACATGTGCACTGTGCTAGCCACAGCTCTAGAGGCCAAAGGGGACGAAAGGACAGATTTTTGTTCATATCGAGCTTATGGTCCTGTGAGGAAAGAAGTGATGGTGATGGAGATCTGATGGTGATGGAGATCTGATGGTGATGATGGTGTTGATGATACTGAGGAATATGGTAATAGCAGTGAGGATAATTGTAGTGCTGATGGCAACAGAGACAACAGCCACAATGGTGAAGGCAGTGGCAATGACAACGACAGTTCCCAGCTGTGGCCTGAACTGCAACGGCAGCCGCTGTTTTCCCACCTACAGTAGATGGCAGAATCTGATGAGCAGGCTCTCACTTCTGCACTTATCAGAGTCTCCTGGGCAGAGCACAGACATTGTACAGGGCTGAATGCTGGCGGCAGCTCCGGCACAATGCTTCCGTATCGACCACGTGTCACAGAAAGTGAACATGTATGTGGTTACATGAAGCAGTTATGCAGTGCGGCATCCCTTCTACCACGTGAGGGGCCCCGAGAGGCTCATCGAGCTGTGTTTTGGGGGATGGGGCACCTGAAGCCCTTCTTTCCTGTGAGTTGCTGGGACATAACCTATGCAGGGAGACCTGGGGCTTTATAGAGAGGTGGGTAAATGTTCAGTTGTGGCGGACTATCAGGGAGACAAGCTGACTTCCCACCTGAGGACTCTTGACAATGGAGTGGGTTGGACAGTGGCCTCTGCTCCCTCCTTCCATCCATTCATCTATCCACCCATTCATCTGTTTGTCCATCCACCTGTCTGTTCATCTGTCTTTCCACCCACCCACCCATCCACCCATCTATCCATCCATCCTTCCTTCCATCTATCCATCCATCTGTCCATCCATCCATCCATCCATCCATCCTTCCATCTATCCATCCATCCATCTACCATCCATCCTTCCATCTATCCATCCATCTGTCCATCCATCCATCCATCCTTCCATCTATCCATCCATCCATCTACCCATCCATCCTTCCATCTATCCATCCATCTGTCCATCCACCCATCCATACATCTCTCCATCCATCCATCCTTCCATCTATCCATCTGTCTATCCATCCATCTGTCCATTCATCCATCCATCCATCTTTCCATCTATCCATCCATCTGTCCATCTATCCATCCATCTATTCATCCACCCATCCATCTGTCTATCCATCTGTCTATCCATCCATCCGTCTATCCATCCATCCCATCTGTCCCTCCATCTGTTCATCCATCTGTCTATATATCCATCCATTCATTTGTTTGTCCATTGAACCATCTGTCCACCATCCATCTCTCCTTTCATCCATCTGCCCATCCGTCTGTTCATCTGTCTGTCTGTCCATCCATCTGCTACTCATCATCCAGCATTCCTCATCATCCAGCCACTATCCATGTGGTCACCTCCCCATCAGCCATCATCTACACATCCACTCATCCAGTCCTCTGTCCCCTCTGGTCCACCCAGGAGTCTGCCCCAGCATCACCTTCCCAGGGCCCTCACACACATCTCCCTAATATGAGCTCCCAGTCTTCTTACTCCTTACCACCAGGAGCACAAAATTAGTGTTTTCCCAAGATGACTGTTGTGGCTAGGGAAACTGAGGCCCAGAAAGCGGCAAGACCTGCCTAGGGACAGAGTGACCCAACGGAGAGACCTGGATGGATGCTGTCCACGCGGGTGGCATGCAGAGTTTTTCTTTCTCAGCTACCCACCTGTCTTTGACAGAAGAGGGTCCATCCATTCCAAAGTGGCCACTGGCCAGGCATATCTCGATCTCCTGGTGAGATGCCTCYTAGAGATTCACCTTCAGTGTTGCTCTGATGGTCCAGAGTCCTCAGAGCTGCACATCTGCTGAGGGTCTGTCTATCTCTGGAACTGAGACCATCTTAGGAGGAGTCAGCCTTGTATGGTTCTCTGCTCTCCACAGCTGTTTCCCCAACCCACAGCTGGCATCCTAAGACACTGGGGAGTCTGAAATACACCCTCCATCCTTGGTCTGGGGAGAGTAGGGTGCTGTGGGCATGGCACCACCTCTGTCTCTGCCCTGGCTTAAATACCAGGTGTGTGTGTGTGTGTGTGTGTGTGTGTGTGTGTGTGTGTGTGTGTGTGTGTTTGTGTGTGTGTGTTGGCGACAGCTCCCTATATCCCCTCTGCCCTTCAGTAACAGTGGCCAGGTGTCCCCTCTCCCTTTCCTTGCAGAGTAGACTTGCAGTAGACAATGGGAAACATGGGGTTTCAGCAGCAGGTTCGTTGCTGCTCTTTAAAACCAAATTGATTTTTTGCTCTTAAGTTTCCTTCCTTCCTTCCTTCCTT
>BDUI01002938.1:80026-92783 GCA_002335545.1 Apodemus speciosus | reverse complement strand
GTGGTTGGTCAGGTCTCAGCAGGTTCCAAGTCTTACTCTCAGGGTTTTAGGAACAGGATCAAGGCTAAACACACCTTTCCAGAAGTAGTGTGTGCTTGTGTGTGTGCATGTGTGTTTGCATGTGTTTATATGCATATGCATGTGCATGTATGTGCATCTGTATGCATGTGTGTGTCTGTTGTCATCTACCTTTCCTGTCTGTGCATGCACACTTGTCTCTATGTTCTCCCCATCCCCCAGCCTCTTCCTCTCTTCCTTCTCTCTTTCACTTGCAGTTTTATCCACTTAGACAACTATGGCCTCTCTCTCTCTCTCTCTCTCTCTCTCTCTCTCTCTCCCTCCCTCCCTCCCTCTCTCCCTCCCCCCCTCTCTCTCTGGAGTGGCTGGGGCTCATGCCAGCCCCTCTTGCTTTTCTTACTCTGAGGCCCCATTTCTACTGCACTTGCGTTCCACATGCTGACACAGCACAGTTGCTCTCTCCCTCTCCTCCTTATATCAAACACTATGCAGAAAATTTATCCTGCTCAGTGTCAAATGCCAGGTCCACTTTGGATATGCATTATTTTTGCTCAGGGTGGATTTGATCTCACTCTTTTCCATTACAGCCCCACAACCACCCCCCAACACACACACAAACACTCTCCATTACCTGACTAGTAAGTCAAGAGTCTATCTATTCTCCATACGCTTTAGAGACATGCAGAAATATTAGATGTTCAAGACTGGGTCTGTGCAGAGTGAATTAGTACCCCAAGGAAGAACACAAGCATATCTTATCTCTCCCTTTCCCTTGCTTTTTCTCTTTCTCTTCTCTTTCTCCTTTCCTCTCTCTTCTCTCCATCCCTCCCCTCCCCTCTTCTCTCTCTCTGTCTCTCTCTCTCTCCTTCCCTAAAATGCATCCCATGTTTYGAATGTATAAAATGAATGAATAATTTGGTGAGAAACAGATCTCTCAGATTTGCATAGCCCCAGTTTCTCTGTGGGCTGAATTTTCAACTAAGAACTGAGCTTCCTTCTGGCAGATGGGGAAACTCAAGTCCAACAAAACAGAATGGTCTCGCTGCAGAAGGGCCCAGCTCATTATGAGACCCTGCACCTGTGAGTGTGTTAAATGAGTGTGTAGTGACTTCCAYGTGAGTCCAGTTCAAGCTGTGTCTACTCTGTCACAGAACTGAGGAGCTGACATACACTTCACCATCACCAGTGAATGAATCCACGCTGGGGAGATGACTCACGATAACACAATTAACACACAAGTGTGAGGACCTGAGTTCAGATTCCCAGAACCCAGGAAAGCCAGGCACAGTCTACATTCCCAGCATTCCTACAGTGAGACGGGAAGCTCGTGGGCCAGCTCTCAGGAGGACCTAGGTGAGCAGCTGTCCTCCGAGGTCCACACTCACACCGTGGGATGAGAGCTCCCACACTTACACACATCAGCTTGTGCATACATCAAACCACTCCACACCCCCAAACAGATTACACTTTTAAAATTGTTGGAGAAATCCAATGTATATGTACTCAATTCTTCAAAGAAGTCTCTTGGAACTTGGATAGTGGTGCTTTACATTCCTCTGTGTGTGTTCCCATATGCCTTAGTTTCTGAGGAAGGTCGTATCATTAATAAGATCCCCAGTATGTGTATGCTCAAGGTTCTTTGCACAGTGTCGCGGCATGGCTCTGATTATTATTGTTACATCAATGTGGTCCCAAGCCTCAAACAGAGGTCAACAGCAACYAGTGTTGAATAAAATCATTATTCTTTCTATGTACTCAATGTAGATATTTTAAGCAAGCTATCTAGTTCAGAAAGCAGGAAGGAAGGAATCACAGTCTTAAGAGCAAGACAAGGAGAAGGGAAAAGGACAGATAATAAAAACATGCTCAGCATGGGGGATTTGCAAGGAGCCAACTGCAGGGACAGAGGGAAGTGACAGTAAGAAAGAGGTCAGCTATCAAACACTGCTGTCTGCCAGTCACCCGTGTGAGAGACTGGGCATTGATCCTGCTGAGGAACCTGGAATCTGGAATCAGGGAAGCTTCAGTGGAGCAACGCTACCCTGGGGTGACAGTCATCCACCCCAGGGTGACAGCTACACACCCTGGGATGCCATCACCCTGGGGTGACAGTTAGCCACCCTGGGATGCCTGTTACCCACCCTGGGGGTAACAGCTACACATCCTGCGATGCCAACACCCTGGGATGACTGTTACCCACCCTGGGATGACAATTATACACCCTGGTGACAGTTACAAACCCTGGGGCGATAGTTACCCATCCTGAGGTGCCAACACCCTGAGGTGCCAACACCCTGGGTTCTCAGTTACATACCCTATGGTGCCAGTTACCCTACCTGGGATGCCTGTTACCTTCCCTGGGGTGACAGTTACCCACCCTGGAGTGACAGTTACATATGCTAGTGTGCCAGTTATCCACCCTAAGGTGCCACTTAACCCACTCCAAGGTACCAGTTACCCGGCTCTTCTGTGATGTGGGTCAAGGTCACTGGGAAGAGCTCTTAGATGATGCAATTGTTGACCAGACCATATATATATTAAAATGGTGAGGTCTGAGGAATAGGGGCAAGATGGAGTTAGCATCCTCTGCCTTCACAGACTGGTCAGCTTAAACTGTCCGGCACAGGTGCTAAAGCAATGCCACCTGCTTTCTGCATGTATCAGTTAATTTGTATTTATCTGATAAAACAGTGATCTTGGTAAAGGACTAGAGACCAAGGATACAAACACGTAAGCCTATCAGGTCTCATTCAAATGACCACACTGGGTTCCAAAAGTTAGAAGTATTAAATATCTACCAGGAATAAATTACATGGCAGGTCTGCAAGTTACATAACTGATTACAAAAGAGCCAGAAAGACAAGATTTGGACTTAAAAGCACTGGTCATGATGCTGCTTGAGGAACACAAAAAAGACACAAACAAATCCCTTAAAGAAATGNCATTCTTTGAAGCCCATTACATGACCCCTCTTATTCCTGTAGGTGACAAACAGCGACAAGTGCTGAACTGGATATACATGGAGGGTTCTCAGTGTGTGCCTGGATATACAGGCCAATGAGAAAAGATGCACTTGTTAGGGATAATTGCCGCTTTACACGTCACTTGCCTCTCATGAATGAGTTCAGCTCTCCACTCTAAGAAAAGTCTGTTCTAGTTCCCGACTTATGCTATCAGGTAAGTACCAGGAGAGCATTATAATGTTCAAGGTGACAATACCTATGGGCCTGAGCCAAGGTGTGTGGCTATGCTGCAGTAATTCAAGAAGAAGATTCTATTTGCTCTTTTTGTTCCACCCCTGCTAAAGGCATTTCATTCATTCATTCAGTCAGTCAGTCAGTCATTAACTCTTTTGCATGTATGTGTGTGTGAATGTGTGTGTGTGTGTGTGTGTGTGTGTGTGTGGTGTATATACAATTGCGTGTATTCAAGCGTATTCACCCATGTGCTTATGGAGGTCAGAGTAGGCCCATCAAGTGTCTTGCTCTCAAATCCCCACCTCATTGCCTTAATAAGACAGGGTTTCTCACTGAACCTGGAGTTAGGATCCAAGTCAGCAAACTCCAGCCATCCTCCTGCCTCTGTCTACCACAGCCCCGGGGCTCCAGGCACATCCGCCATGGCTTTTTACCTGAGTGCTTGAAATATGAACTTGGGCAAGTGTTCTTACCTACTGAGCCATCTCTCCAACCCCCGGCCAACTTTTTAAGGCTCCATCCATACCTGTTTTTAATATTAACAGTGGGATTTAGGGTCAAGTATAATCCTATCTCCCAACCACTCACAAATAGCTGAAAAGTTGGACTTCTTAATCATGTTTTTTAAACAAAGATGTCACTTGCATTGTATTAATCGCCACTTCTCTTTGGGTCTAAGGGACTGCACTAGCTCTGAAGACAAGATGTGTAGGGCTTGAATACCAGTTGGGCCATGACAAATGTCAACCCTTGGCAGATTTATGTGACTACAAGAAGCCCCAAGTCTCTTGTTGAAAGTAAAGTCCCAAAGAACCCACCTGAYGTCATTGTAATAAATGGTAAATGGGTTTGTCAAGGGCCTAGATTAAACTCTGTCCACGTGTAGGGCTTCATCAATGTTGATGGTGGCTCTTGTTGTAAGTGCCTGGCTGTTCAGCCTGGAGTTCCTGCTTAGGGCTCATTTCTTCCTGTGCTGACATAGGAAGGGCCACATCCTCGATGACACAGGGAGAGTCAGATGGATATTGTATTCAGCAGGGTGAGGAGAGCTGAATACAGCTAAACCATATGYGAGGGACTCAAGTCTAGTCCAAGGCAGAACGTCTATCAGSAACCTTCTGMCACACAACACAGTTCCCTCGTAGGCGGGAACARTCTGCRCTTGTTACTTGGAGCTTGTGTGGATTAGCGGTCTGAGGGTGGCTCTGCTACAGCCTGAGCCTCTGGGTGCCTGCAGACCACAATGGTAGTATTTCCAAAATAGTAGCCAAGGAGACTACATCAGCGATTTTTGTTTCCTATTCTGTTTTACCTCTCCCCTTACCAGTTTCTCCTAACTTGCTTGATAAACTACAGGAATGCAACAATTCTCACAATCTGTCTCGGGGGTCCTGCCCACAAGAGAYGGTGCCACGTGATACTAGGAATTTGACTTCAAAGAAGGGATCCAAGAGGTTGCTTATTTGCTAATAAAATGAAAACAGGGTCAATCCCTGGTGGTGGGTGACATTTAGTAGATTAAAAAAATGTTAGAAGTATATCTTATCTTTATTTTATGTAAAAGTTTAATATAATAATCTAATTTACCTAAATATCAAAGCATATATGAAAATATCTAATTAGTACTGTAAGATAAATCAACAACAAAGAAGATTCTTTACATACCTTACTGCATTCTGTATCTGTCTCATCAGTTACTAAAACTTTCACCCTTGGAAGATTGTGTTAGTAGGGACTGGAGAGATGACTCAGCAGTGAAGAGCACTCGCTGCTGTCACAGAGGAGAAGAATTGGCTTCCTGTCACACCCACATCTGGATGCCCACAGCTGTCTGTAACAGTTCCAGGGAACTGAATGTCCTCCATTGACCTCTATGGGCACTGCATGAATATGGTGCATGTACACTCGTGCAGGCATGCATATGGAGGTACACACACAAACACACACACACACACACACGTACACATAAATAAAAGAATAATTAACTCTTTAAAATATGTGTTAGGGTGTAAATGGAAAGAGGCACACTGGCTTTTGAAAATGCAGAGGAAATAGCAAATATAAAGGCTGTCATTGAGAAGAAGTGCAGGTCCAGTGGATCCAAGGGAGTTGCATGAAGAGCTGTCATCTACMCACTATACATCCTCACCTGAACACTGCTATGGCTTCACGGGGAATTCCAGGGCCAGCTGACGAGAGTGCATCTCAGGCTAGGTTCAGAAATCAGTTAGCTCACTATACTGGTGCAAACTGAAAATGGATTACTTCCAAATCATGACCCCCTGAGAGGTATCTCTGAGACCAATGAAAATAAATCACTTTAACAGAGCATCAGGCTTGCTGACCATCCATTTCGTACGGAGAAAGAAGTGGTGTAGGGAAGGGTGTACTCAGACGTAGTGATAAACTGCATTGGTTTGCCATGGGACCAGAAGGAACACATTGGAAGATGGAGAATGGAGGTTTATAGGGGGAAATAACTATGGGGGTGAGCACAGTAGACATTGCACAGTAATCATGGTATTCACTGCACAAGAGGCGCTCAGCAATTGGTAGAACGACTCCTCTAGGAAGCACTGGCTAGTCTTTCTCCTCAGTGACCCTGACAAACCCAGGATGGTATCTACAGTGATAGAAACATAGACAGAGCCTAAATACACCAAAGCCAACTTAGATACTGTCTTACCAAATGTCAGTGCCCAAACAATTAACAACCAAAACTGACTCTGAGTCTGTAGTTTAGTATCATTCCTTGAGAAAACAAACAAACAAACAAACAAACAAACAAACAAACAAGCAGAAACTTGGTGGTCATACTCTTTCACTCTGGAAAGGGTAGCATTTTTCCCTGACTGGACTAAACCAACTCTAAAGTCCCATGATAACAGAACTCACCATGTCTAACAGACACAGGATCTCCTTACCTTTAGCCTGTTTTTCTTCAGAAGGGAGTTATGGGTGACATGAGACTCTGAGACCCACTGTTCACACCATATACCGAACTATATAGTGGGTTTCTGGACTGATAGATTGTGGCCACTTTCTAGAGGTTCAGATGCTAAGTTACAAATGATAGCCAATGAGAGTGGGACAGATTGAAAGTTTGGAGTTGTAGCCAGAGAAACCCTATAATCTGTAAGAAGGGCTGAGTGGAACATTCTAGTAAGAGGTTGGAAGACCAGAATGACAAGTGCAGTGTAGAGTGTCAGTGTAAGTCTGCTCATGAGGTCCCAGAGGTCGATAAGGACTAAATTGGGAATGGAGCTAGAGGTGGCTCATGCTACATTCCGACAGGAACCTGGCTCTGTTCTACCTGTGAATTCAAAAGCAGGAGAGAAAGAAAATTTAAGACAGTTTAGTGTAAGACTGTAGCATGGCTACTGGTCTCAGCGTTTATCCATATTTTCAAGGGCAGAGATCAGACAAATAAAACAGATTTAAAAAAAAAAAATGTGCCATATGGTGAGGAAAGGGGTATGAACGAGCTTAAAGGTATAGTCAAGGAGACCTCAGAGAAAGCAGATGTAATTAAGAGAAACCCTCTGTTTACAGGATAATAGGAAAGGTACACTAAGGACCAGAGCCCATCCATAGGAAGTGCTGACCTTTGGCAATGCAGATTTATCTGAAAAGAGAGAGCGTGAAAGGAGAAAACACCAAAGCAGCTCCCTGCTTGAAACAACTGCCTAAGCAGACCATTTCCCAGGTCAATTTCCAAGGTGCTGGAGGCCACTTTAACTGTGGAAGAAGGGGGCTAGGCTATGGGTCTTGGGACCTAGAAGTTTGTACCAAGATTTCAGACAGCTGCTAAGGCCAGGTATTATGTCAGGGTTGGGTTTTCTACAAAGAAACCCTGAGAGGCGTTGCACGGTGTTGTGAAGGTGAAAACTACGTTGCAGTGGAGATCYCAGCGTGCTAGAGATGTCAGGACTCTCAAAAGTCTGCCCAGGGAGGTCACAGATGCGGGGTGCAGCTGGCCTGAAGGAGACCCTGTGTTCTGCAGATGGTACAACTGGAGGAGTGGGCTGCTGAAGCCATTAGCCCTGCTGGATCCGCTGTTTGCTCCGCTGGTTTTCAGGCTTGCTTTGGGCTGATCTTTGCTCACCGTATGCCCCATTCCTTCCTTTTGGAATGTGGACATCTATTCTGTGACATTGTATATCAAAAGAATGGAACCTTTTCCCTCATTTTTTGGTCTTTGGAGACTAGAATGGAACTTTTAAAAAATATTTTATTTTATGATCTCACAGTTTAAGATTGTTTTGTGTCTAAGAAGAGACTNAAAAAAAAAAATGTGCCATATGGTGAGGAAAGGGGTATGAACGAGCTTAAAGGTATAGTCAAGGAGACCTCAGAGAAAGCAGATGTAATTAAGAGAAACCCTCTGTTTACAGGATAATAGGAAAGGTACACTAAGGACCAGAGCCCATCCATAGGAAGTGCTGACCTTTGGCAATGCAGATTTATCTGAAAAGAGAGAGCGTGAAAGGAGAAAACACCAAAGCAGCTCCCTGCTTGAAACAACTGCCTAAGCAGACCATTTCCCAGGTCAATTTCCAAGGTGCTGGAGGCCACTTTAACTGTGGAAGAAGGGGGCTAGGCTATGGGTCTTGGGACCTAGAAGTTTGTACCAAGATTTCAGACAGCTGCTAAGGCCAGGTATTATGTCAGGGTTGGGTTTTCTACAAAGAAACCCTGAGAGGCGTTGCACGGTGTTGTGAAGGTGAAAACTACGTTGCAGTGGAGATCYCAGCGTGCTAGAGATGTCAGGACTCTCAAAAGTCTGCCCAGGGAGGTCACAGATGCGGGGTGCAGCTGGCCTGAAGGAGACCCTGTGTTCTGCAGATGGTACAACTGGAGGAGTGGGCTGCTGAAGCCATTAGCCCTGCTGGATCCGCTGTTTGCTCCGCTGGTTTTCAGGCTTGCTTTGGGCTGATCTTTGCTCACCGTATGCCCCATTCCTTCCTTTTGGAATGTGGACATCTATTCTGTGACATTGTATATCAAAAGAATGGAACCTTTTCCCTCATTTTTTGGTCTTTGGAGACTAGAATGGAACTTTTAAAAAATATTTTATTTTATGATCTCACAGTTTAAGATTGTTTTGTGTCTAAGAAGAGACTCTGACTTTTTTCTTTTGAGAAAGGGTCTGCATGAAACTTCTATGTAGACCAGGCTGACCTGGAACTCACACAGACCCACATGCCTCTGCCTCCACTGCAACGTAGTTTTCACCTTCACAACACCGTGCAACGCCTCTCAGGGTTTCTGTTGAACTGTTAAGACCATAGGGACTCTGACATTGGAATTACTGCATTTTGCTTTGAGATGGTCATAAATCTACAGGATATGTGGGGTTGATATTGTAGTTAATATCAATGTGTTTGGGTGTGGACAGGGCTGGGATTGTAATATTTAATCTTCGTTGTCATGCCGATTGTATTTACACTCACCTAGGACACATCTCTGGGCGTGGGTGCAAGTGTGCTTCCAGAGCTATTCAACTGAGGAAGACCCGTTCTGAATGTGTGTGGCACCAGCACATGGACTGGGCTCTCAGACTGAATAAGGAGGCGGGAAGGTGGACCCTCCCCCATCCCCACCCACTGCTCCCTGACTACAAAGACCGTATGTCCACCTCTTCACGCCCCCACTGCTGTGCCTTCCCCACTATGACCAACAGGACTGTCAAACCACATGTCTCGGTTGGGCATTTTGTCCTGAGAGTGAGTCTAACACAGAACACGGTCCTTCAGGATGCAGTGTACTCCTAAAACCGGTCGTTCCTATTAAGTGTTTCCACTGAGTTGGATACCTGGGCCTGAAGGACAAGGGTAACCTGCCTCACTGTCACCCCCAGAGGCCCTCTTGGAGGGTGTGTGCCCGCCACCTCACAAGGTTCTAGTTCATCAAGGGAGGGTGCTTTGTACTAAGGGATGTAAGCAAACCCAATTAAGAGCTACAGCCCGTTTTGCATTCTGAAAGTAGAGAAAGCAGTTACCATACTGTCAGGGGTAACTGACCCTTACAGGGAGGAGGCAGGACTACGGACACAGAAAGGGGCAGGAGGGTTTAGTTGATACTCAGCTAAACCACCAGCTACCTACATGCCCAGGCTGAACTAAAAATAAGCCAGTCCTAGCAACCATTGTGTAAGCAAAACACGGCTGCAAAGAGCTCTGATTTATCAAGAAATCGGTGTTGCCTCACTTGGTCAACTGAGCTCGGTGTTGGCTCGAACTGAGCCACCTAGCCTAGCAGAGGGCTCCTAGAAGATGGTAGTAATTGGATAGATTGATACTAGTTATTGCTTTGAACCAGCTGTAGCATCAATGGCTGTGGTTTATCTCACCAAATCTGTCACCAGTTAGAACCTTGAATAATTTGTGGCAGTGTGGAATAGACTTACCTTGGAAAGTGCGTCGTGTGGGGTGGAGGGGCGGGACTGGCGGGATAGATTGTAATGGGTGCTGTAGGTGGTCTGTTCCCCTACTGTCAGGTCCCATCCAGCCCCCAAGTGTTTAGATGCTTGACTTCTCACGTCTCAGACTTCCAACTTCCGACAGAGAACTTCCTTTCTTTATCGTACAATAGTTAATTCATCCTGGCCCAGCCCAGGTCCCAGAGCTCTAGGTATTTATGTCCGCAACCTTCGCCAGGTACTATGCAGCCAAAGATGGCAGCAGGGGCAGAGGTGGGGAGAGGGTTGGGGGGGAGGGAGAGATAAAACTAACAATGCTTGTCCATCAAGGGATACCCTCATTGTGAAATGTATGCTTTGGGTCAAGCGGCTGGATCATCACCTTAGATTATTACTCTTCAGTTTGGCTTCTCGCCACACCCCCTACTAGTTTCTGCTGGAAGCGCTTCCTTAATAATAATAGCTTGCACACATATCCATGACAACCCAACAGTTCCCTAGCAAAAATAAACAATAAATAGGTAAACTTCGTGGACATAGTTTAGGAGAAAACAATTTTTACACCCCTCCCCCCAAGCATCTACCCCAACACAGGATAACCACAACAAGCGAGTCAGTCTTGGGTCACCATTTTCTTCTCTCTTTACTAAGAATTCAGAGTTTCTCGTTGTGCCAGTAGTACTTTACAGACAGGGACATCTGCAAATTATCAGGGATACATCACAGCGTAAACCGGTTGTCCAAAGGTATTTTGGCCAGCTCTGATTTCAAGTTCTCAATCCTCTTGTCAGACCTTGTTCCAGACAGCGTGTCCCAGTTGGTGTGCGGTGTGCGTGCTTGGACGGCAGAGAGAATGGAAGTCTAGCCAAGAGGCAGCCTGGGGGGGGGGGGGGCGAAATTTGAGCAATATAAAAAGACTGGACCTCGTGGGTATCCTGTCCCATCCCACCCAGCTGTTTGACCTTGGCTACACTTTATGTTAAATGAATTAACTAACCTCTATATCACAAGACTTTTATTTAAAAAAAAAATCAGATGACATACAGAAAGTGCTTTGCACGTCTCCTGGTTGAAGTCAAGAGAGGAAAGAACAGTGGGYTAGGGAGTCTTCCAGGGACTTTAGGGACTTCTAGATCAGATCAAGTGAGGACAGAGGAGGAGGGAGGCGAGAGGAAACAATGCAGAGGTATTTCCACCTGGGTCAAGGGCCACAGTGCTCCTGGGTCAAGGAGAGTGGACCTCATGTGGGCCAGGAAGGGGCGACTCTCGAAAGACACTGGGCCACCACGTGGCTGTCATCCCCACCACCCCACCACCACCACCTCGGTCTCTGCCAAGCAGAAGTAGGTGAAGGGTGGAAGCCCGGAGACCGCGCCGCGGAGGCGGACGCCCGCTGCAGGTCTCCTAGCAACGCCAGCCCCGCCCCGCCGGGCCTGGAGCGCCGGCGCCCGAGAGCGGGGGACCGGCTGGCCACGGTTGCCATGGCAGCGCTGCCGCCGAGCCTGATGCTGGCGGCTTCTGCGGGAAGCTCGGGCCCTGAGCCCCGCGTGGGCGGCCCGGCGGCGTCCCCAGTTCGCCCCGCACGGCACGGCGCAGCCACCGAGTCGCCCCTCGGGCGKAGCCGGATCCCCGGCTCACTTCCACGTCGACGGGGGCGGGTCAGGGCTTGGAGACTTTTTCAGTTCGTGGGGACCGAGTTGATCGTCCCGGCAAGATGTAAACTCGGCAGAAACGTGCATGCGCGCTCCTCACGCGCACACACCAGCGGCCTCGAGGCCGTGCTTCGTTTCCACAAATGTTTTCTCCTGATTATTTTTTAAGTCTAAGAAAGAGTGTATGCAGAAAAGGGAGAGGCTTCAAGATTCTGTCTCCGAACACAACGTTGAAATAAATGGTGCATTTCTTAAGGGCCATTTTTACATCGAAAATGTCCGTGTGCTGGATTCTGAATTCAGACTGGCAATCTGCAGCGGGCTTCAACCGGAGAATCCGGTTAGAGGTTTTAAAATTTAAACCCTTTACACCACCCTACTCCGCCCCTTGCTAGGGCAATAGTCTCTCTGGGGCAGGAGAAGCCACTTGCAAATACAAAGCTCATTCTCTGGCTTGAGAGTATTTTTAACTGAGGCGGAGTCAGTCACGTGTTTGTGATTTTAATCAAATTGACAAGGGCTCTGAACAGGAAAAGCTTGCCATCTAAATTCGAACACAACATTAGGGACATAGTGAAGCAGCCTCTTTGGTCTTGTTTGAATCAGAGCTTTTCACATCTTAATGTTCTGCATATATTTTCCTCGATCCACTGCAACTAGAAAATTTAAATGAAACCCTATTTCTTAGATTCATTTTTATGGTAAATGTCTCTGGGCTGAGATTATGCATATTCTCGATCAACAAGAAACCAGAGCAGCAATCACCGTGAATTGAGCACCTTGCTGATTGGGCAACACTTGAACCTGGAGGCATGAACAGCCCTAATCTGAGAGTGAAAATCCTTCACGGTATATTTCAAACGAGTATTTACAGCTAACCTTTTCCACTCCGAAGGATCGTTCACTTGCAACTTTCTTATGCTTTCGCTTTGTCAGAGGAATCGCTTTTAAAAACTACTTTTACCTACTTTTTAGTTTGTAGCTGGAGAGATGATCATATACAAAGTATTTATGGGGAAGCAGAGGAAATGACTCAGCAGGTAAAGGCACTTGCCGTACAAGCCTGACAAGTGAGTAGGATCCCTGGAAGACACATAAAGATGGAAAGAGAGGACATATGACTCAGCAGGTAAAGGCACTTGCCGTACAAGCCTGACAAGTGAGTAGGATCCCTGGAAGACACATAAAGATGGAAAGAGAGGACACGGTCCCGGCACATCTGTACCCACACCCCGTGATGCCTGATGTCGCTGAGGTTTTAAAGTATAGTCAGGTATGGTGGATCATGACTGTAATCAGAGCACTGGCGGGGAAGCAGAAGCAGGAAGACCACTGCAGGCTGGAGGTTATCCTTGTCTACACAGCAAGACACGTCTAAAACATCATCATGAACAACAAAAGAACACAGTTTTAAAGTAATAACTGCTGTGTGTGTGTGTGTGTGTGTGTGTGTGTGTGTGTGTGTGTGT
>BDUI01002938.1:46293-56336 GCA_002335545.1 Apodemus speciosus | reverse complement strand
ATAGATAGATAGATAGATAGATAGATAGATAGATAGATAGATAGATAGATAGATAGGTAGGTAGGTAGGTAGGTAGATAGATAGACAGACAGACAGATAGATAGGTAGATAGATGWTGGTAGATAAACATAGATAACTGATAGATGATTGATAGACAGGAGATAACTAGAGAATAGACAGAGGATAGAAGATTAGTCAGATAGATGGATTCAAGGAGAAAAGGAGAGTTATAAGGACCCACCATGTCTAAAGGGAATTATACTATTCACCCTCACAGTGAGAATTTCACTTAACTTCTTATGGAAGTATTGGCTAGCTATGTGTTAAAATGAAAACACACTAGTAGGCATGCTAATTAAGATGAGAAGACTGTGGGAAYACTTTCTCTGTGTGTCTTATATCACTAGAATGATGAGTTCCTAGAAAAATTGCCCAGGACCTGGATAATAAAAATATTCCCCATGAACAAAGAGGAATAAAAATCAAATATGAACAATGTCCTGGAAGGTGAGAGTTGGGTGTTTTATTCCCAGCCTTGGGCTATTAATTTTTTTTCAGTGAATAACTAGTACTTATAATCAGATAAATCAAAAAACTATGAAAAGTGATATTGACAAGTTCAACAAATCTAAGAAAATTAAAGGAAGGAGGAAATACTATTTTATGAGGGGAAGCCAGGTAAGCCTGTACCCTACCAACATCAAAGAAGCAAGATATGCATTTTGCCGTGGGGCCAGTTCTGCTGTGTTGTCTGTGAGGAGCAGCTACAGGTGTGGAATGCTGAGTAAGACACTTGTTAGCTGGGCACTGTTTGAAAGTCCCTTCAGGTTCCAGGGATGGCTCAGTAGGTAGTGCTTGCTGTGCAACCATCAAGATGTGACTTCATATTCCCAGCCTCCACTTTAAAATCTGGGTGTGATGGTGTACCCCTAGCACCCCATAGCCCAGGAGGCAGACAGGTGCATCCTAAAGGCTCACGGAACAGCCAGTCCAGCTGAAATGGCAGGCTCCAGATTCTGTGACAGACCCTGTCTAAAGAACTAAAGTGGAGAACTAGAGACAGCCAGCGCTTTCTCCATATCGCAAAATCCGCATGGATAGGTGAGTGTACCCATATGCACATGTAAGCAGCATATGTGCATGCATGCATGCACACACATACACACACATGGACTCATGCACATGCATGTTCACATACAAATAAATAATTAAAAGTAATTTTCACAGGGCATAGCCTGATCTTTAGCCTCCTCACACATAATAATATACAATAATAATGTACATTTATAGAAAACTGAAATTAGTAACAAGATATAAACATATATAGCATAGTTGGCATAAAATGAGAAATAAATGGGAAAGTATCCTTATTTTTGTTATCATTGTTGTATCATGGGAATGGTACAGTCTGCCTGACCAAGTGAGTCTGCAGAACACTGGGATTTCCTGGAAAGAAAATCTATGATGCATGCCTAACAGCTGGTCTAGAGCCAAGGATGCCTTTCTGTAAGTACTTTGTAAGTGGCTGGAGAGATATCTTAGTGCTCAAGAATACTTAACTGTTTTTGCAAAGGACCAGGTTCAGTGCTTAGTACCCAACTGGAAGCTCATAACTATTGGTAACTCCAGTTTCAGGAGTTATAGTGCCATCTTCTGGCCTCCATGACATTTCATGAATATTGTGCATGCATGCTAGTGCATCTGTGACTATGTGTGTGTATGTGTGTGTGCATACACACACAACTCTCACACATACACACAACCAGGTGTACACACATGCACACACACATACACACACACAGGAAAAACACTGACACACACAAAATAAATCATTTTTAAACACCATTTGAAGCCACCTCTTACTGAGGACCTGCTGTGATCCAGGTCTTGGTCTAAATGCTCTGCCTACATCAGGTTATTCTCATCCTTGGTCATCATGTGAGATACAGTCTGTCTTCTTTGTCATGGTCACATAGATCCTAACACCCACTGAGTTTAAATAACTCAAACAAGAGCTGGAAAGTCATGAAATGGAGTTTGATCAATGTGCGTTTGATTTCTGTTCTAGGAATGACTAAAGTGTTAATATATGAGATCTTAGAGAAATGAATAAATACTGAATTAAATGAGAATATCCCCCAAGCATATCAAGCCACCAGGAGAAACCTGGATTTTATCTCTGAGTTTTAAATTATGGCTAAGAAGTTGAAGAACTTTGGGACCAAATTTATTACCAATAAACTCCTCATTCTGAGTGAGAGGAAGGAACACACCCAATCAAACACTGCTGAGCATGGCTTGAATGAGTAGGACTTAGCTGATAGATGTAACATCTGAAATACAATGACGGCCCCAAAGCTCGTGGGATAGATTTGGAGGAAGACAGTCTGCTTACAGCATCCAGTGTCCTTCCCAATCTACAGTTCCCAAGTCCTACACATTCCTCCTGGACACAGTATGGTGGGGTCTGTCACAAAATAGCCCTCTCCTTGGTATCAACTTCTGTATCTACTACTTTTTAATTGCTGCAATAAAACACCATGTCCAAGGCAACTCATAGAAGAAACTTAAGCTTATGATTCCAAAGGGTTAGAGTCCACGATGGCAGGGTGGAGCTGCCCTCCCCATGGTACAGCTCCATCTCCATGCAGCATGTTGGCTATAACAGCAAGCTGAGAGCTCACATCTTAAACCTCAAGCAGGCAACAGAAAGCAAGACTGAGGATGGCTCCAGTCTTTACCTCCCAAAACCTACTCCCAGTGACATACCTCCTTCAGTAAGGCCGCACTTCCTAAACCCCCTGAGCAATGCCACCAACGAGGCACCAAGCCCTATAGAAGCTAAGTCTGACAAAGACAGACACTGTGCCATGTTGAGGGAACAGCTAAAATTCTCAAGGAAAACACTGAGGGTGGAAAAGCGTCAGAAGGCCCCAGCACCTGTAGGATGATGTCCAACAGGAGAGGTGAAGCCATATCCCAGGAAAGGTAACACCATATATTTTGTGCATAGAATGAGGAGTGTGAAAGCCATGACTTAACAAGGACACTGAGTGATTTGAGGCAGCATGCGCCTAAGTAATCAAGAGAGGATTCTGAGGACAGCTCTTGGTGCTGCTTCTAGGAATTTGGCAAGAATGTGACATTGGGCTAGGACAAGAAAGTAGGCTCAGATAAGAATTTGACATTGGGCCAGGACAAGGCTCAAGATGAATATAGCCAAGGAATGTATTATATTTCTTGTATCTTGGTCATCCTGATAAACCCTTAGACACAGTGACCACAGGAGACTTTGCTCATTGCTTTGTTTGTTCCTTGACTACTTTGTCTTTTATCTAGAACTGACCCTATTCTGTGCACCTACCTAGAATGGTATAAAAGCTGACTGGGGAAAAATAAACCCGCTTCAGCCTCCGCACTGGCCGGAATCATGTTAAAATGTTGTCTAATTGTCTTTTCTTTTTTCAATCCTCACTCCCTCCCTCGAGACCGACCCTGTTGACTAACATAGCTGGCTTGGCTGGGAATCTACAAAGACAGGCAAGATCCAAGCTAGGACAGAAAGGACTCTGCTCTAAGATGTTTGAAGTTTATCTTGATACAGGACCTGAGAGACTATAGGATCTTCAGAAGGGGAAGGAGATGGACAGTTTTGCATGTGTTTATGCAGGCTGTGGGGCACAGCTGTGAAAGCAAGCCTCGGTGGCAGTACAGATACAGAAAGCTATCAGGGTGAGAAAGGACCACAGCCTAAACGCAAGACCACAGAAGAGCTGCAGGAAGAAGTGGATTCCTGAGCTGTCTACGAAACAGAAGCATGGGGAGGGTGAGGCACTGCAGATGACCCGTCACACTTAAAACAACTGCACTCACTTTTATTCACTGTGGCTCAGCTCAAAGGTCATTTCATCAGAGACCTAGCCATTGACAAACTTGTTAAAAACCAGGGCTCTCTGCTTCCTCACCGTGAATATAATATGACCTTTTGCTTCCTAGTCCTAATGCCAGACAATGATGGGCTGTATTTCCTGGTGCTATAAGCCAAGAGAAACTCTTCCTTCCCTAAAAATTAATCAATCAATCAGTCAATTAATTAATTAGAGATGCCAGTGAAGCAGAACTGTAGACGCTGCAGCAAGACGCCAAGTTTCAGGCAAGCCTGTGCTACATGGTGCAACCCATCATGGAGGATAAAGTGAATAAATAGAAATACACACAAACAAACAAATCCTTCCCTTTCTATCACATCTTCATCCTCTCAGTCCTTTTCATAACAGAAAACTTTGCTGGGAGTTATTCACATGTGAGTTTGCTGGGTTCTGTTTGTTTCCCTCATGTCACATTCAGTGAGGGCTGGGGGCACAGGTGGGACTGGGATTCTGACTTTGACCTTACGCATCACTATAGGTCCCAGAACTCCTGAGTAAAATTGCAATCATTTTCCCCCATGGGCAGAGAAAAGATGATGGTACCAATGACCAAGTTAGAAAATATAAAGGAAGTGACAGGATTTTGTGAAGATGGACGAGAACTGCTTTGGAAGGGAGCAATTTTCGGAGTTTGTAGAAATTACAAAGCTTGTCAAATATGAGGGGAAAGAAACCCAGGAATAATGGTATGGAGCCCTTGCCTACCACGAGCAAAGCTCTGCATCCAGTCTCCAACACTACAACAAAATAAAGAAAAGAGAAACACCAATAAGGAAAGACTATTCAAGAAAAAGAACAGAAAAGGCAGCCAGAGAGATGGAGCCTGGTTCTCACCTGTCTGGGCTGCAGAGCATTTCATGTGACTTCTGCTGAGATATTAAGGAAGGCTCAGTGTGGACTCCAGGGTGTGCCTGCAAGGCCCAGTTTCTATGTTTGCTTGCTATCTGTTTCAGAAAAGTTTATCTCTCCATCCCTGGTGTTTCTTGTTTTTAAATTGAGAAAATCATAGTAGCTGTCCCCATGGGGTTCTAGAGAAGATTAGATGAAATGACATAATTAGTGCTCAGAATAGTCCTCAGTATAGGCCAAACCCCAGGAAACAGCAATCATCTCTGTAACAGCTAAGGTGGACTTCATGTGCCACCACAGAGAATCTTTAGACAGAATGTACCTTGTCCTTAGCAGAGCATGCTGGCAGCCAAACGTGTTAGTTGTTAGCATTCACAGCCCTGTTGTCTATATCCATAAAGTCACGTTCTCTTAGGTGACAATTCCTTTTTTCAGGGCAGCCAGCATCAAAGACCCAACTCTGTCTCCCCCAAAAAAGTAATCCTGAATGTTTGTTACTAATTTAGGTCTCCCCTTATGGTCATCTGAGGCTCCCATGTAGGATTATATTACAGCTCAGTATGTCCCTCTGCTCCACTGGGGCTCCCTCCCACAGTTGAAACTGTCATAGATAAAATCCAATGTATTAACCTCCCACTCAGAATCTGCTTGCCAGAAAAGCAAACCTGAACTCAAACAGTAGGTCCAGGGCAAACTGAGGAAGAGGAAGTGGAAAAAGATGTTAGGAATTTCATCTTCAACCATCTGCTGCCACCGAAACCCAACTACTATGGATACCTAGAACATAGGTAGCCTCCAGTATAAGATGTAATTGCTAGGAATATAAATTAGTAAACTCTGAAGGTACATCAATGGAAGGTAATATATGTGTTCAACATGGGAGAGGTGATACTCATGTATAGAATGAATTGAAGTAGCTACCACTGAGCCAAACTGATCTCAGAAGAAGGATAGGCAAACAGGAGTGGTCAATCATCCTCAAAAGGTTAGTGTGAAAACAAGAGCATTTGTTCAAATGTATAAAAATGAAGTTTCCCTCCTGCAGTAGAATACAGGAGGACAAATCTCAAGGCTTCAATGAGTGAGCTGTAGATCTCAGAAGAAAGATCAATTCACAACCACAGTAGATCTGCTGTGTCATGCTCAGAGCCTTTGTTGATACAAGATGTGGCCTTGATTCATTCACTGGACAGGGACATTTTGAATTTTGTTTGATGCAGGTGAAGATATTGAATGCCAGGTTTCCTCAATCCTTTAAGCATTCAGAAGGACCCCACTTTAAAAAAACATCTGCCCTACTTTGTTTAATTGTGAGGAAGAGTTCATTCTCCAACACAAAATGTGTTTTTCTCTAATGAGACTCAATCTCCCTAGGTCTCTACAGAAATAGCTATATACATACAATAGCAACATATGTGATGAACTTGCTATGAAGGAGAGTAAGTGTGCCACAGAGGCACTGTGGGGCATTATCTGTGTGGAACACAGAGGCTGAGAGTGTATCATGGGACTGATTCTGAGAATGTTTGATCAAAGAAGCCGAACATTTTATATGACAAGGAAGAACTTACAGATTTAGGAGTACTTTCCCAGGATATAAGATTTAACACTCTGGCAAGGCTGTGGGAAGATGATTTGAATATCCTCCTAGGATAACAATAGAAGATGGTGAAGATGCTGATCTGTACAAACAGCCAGGATAGCCATGACAGATGGAAACATAAAGGAATTAGACTAAAGGAAATGAGACAAAATAAAGCAGATATACTACAAGCATTTCTGGACTGAAGTCCATGGTGCCAAAGCAGTAAGGACTGAGCTGGTGATGTAGTAACCACTGTCACTCAGAAGCCCAGTGGTGGCTGTCCTCTACACCCCAGAGCTGGCAGCAGAGGTACCATTACAGCACTAACTTCACAATGTGTGGAAATGATAGGACCACAACATGTGAAGCATAGATGGGTTCAATTGTGGTGAATGACAAAGTCATGCCTTCAGTCTTACCTACAGAGGTCATGGTCCTGGAGGTCATGGAGATATTTAATTATGTGCCTTATTCTAGAGGGAAAAACAAGAGAAAAAAGGGGAAAGAAAAAGGGTACCGCCTCATAATCAAAATGATATTAGGTCAAAGACAGATGAAGTGGCACTTTGTAGACATGAGAAGAAGAGAAGTATCTAATCTCAGGAGAAGGGTGGGTTTCTCTTCCCAGTTTCCAGTCCTGAACCAGGCTTTAGACCCAGATCTACTGGCTCTGAGAAGAAAGCCCTATGGTGCCATTCAAGTGCACACATGACTTCTCTTTCACTCCTCTGACTCCAAGTATGTGGCATTTCCTCACACATCAATCAATTCTCTCCCAGCAGTGGGAAATCCTACAAGTCTATGCAATTCTGACTATCTAGAACAACCCTGAGACCTCAATTACTGAAGTTTCAGAGCCAGAAGATTTGTGCATTTCATCTAAGTTCAGGATTGCCCATTCTTCTCACCAACCATCTATAGATTGAAAGTTCCCCATGACCTCTTTCTCAGGGTAAAGAATTTGCTTTGTTGGTTCAGAGAACTTAGAAAGATAACTCACTTATTACCTGTTAATTATAGAAATCATAACTTGGGAATAGCAAATGGAAGAGTAACATGGGACCAAGTATAGCACAACTGGATGTAGAACTTGCATGCCCTCTCTGGGTGTACTACAGCTGGGTAAAGAACTTCCATGGCCTCTCTGGGTGTACTATAGCTGGGTATAGAACTTCAATGGCTTCTCTGGGCATAGTACAGCTGGGTATAGAACTTCCATACCCTCTCTGGGTGTACTACAGCTGGGTAAAGAACTTCCATGCCCTCTCTAGGCATACAACAGCTGGGTAAAGAACTTCCACATCTTCTCTGGCCATACTATTCCTTCATACCCCGAGGTGTGTAGAAACATACACAAGCTTTCTGCACACTGTGGCTTAGGGTTTCTATGAAGAGTCTGGCACGTAGACAAGGCTGATTAATTATTCACCACTGATGACTGAACTCAAACTCTGACCCCTCTCCCCTTTTTCCAGTTAAGATGAATGTTGCAAACCTCTGATCACATAGCTGGTATCTCTGACAACCTTATTTTTACCTGAAATTATCAAGGGGAACACCAAGAGTTACCTCATTAATGTAAATCCAGGCAAGGTTATTAGTAACAGAGATGATACTTTCACTTGGGAAATTGGGGGCATTTTAAAGCTCTAAACAAAGAACCAGGCATATATATGTGTGTATATGTATATGTTCATGTATGTGGGTGATATACATGAATATGTATATATATGATATATATACAAAACATTTTTATTACAACATTACATTCATAGAATGGCATCTGTTTACTTTAGTAACTGTATAGTAAAAAAAATATATTACCCAAGCATTTGAAAACCTCTTAGACATGGAGTCTTTATTGACACTGATATTGGGAGATCTAATGTGGCATCATGGTTTTCTACCACTGTGAAGATAAAGAGCTGCCAGTAAATATAGCCCTAGTTCAGGGTCCATTAAGTCTATGATCTACTAAGTATTCATTCTTTTGTTCCTATGATAGTTAATCTTGTCAACTTGATGGAATTAGAGTCACCATGGAAACAAACCTCAGTATGGAAGTCTACAGTCTGTACAGAAATCTATAGTCAGTGCAGGAGTCCATAATCTGAGTATGTGGCTCTATAGTCTATGTGTGTGCAAGAGTCTATAGTCTGTGTGGGAGTCTATAATCTGTGCAGGAGTCTATAGTCTGTGAGGATGGGGARGTTGTCTATAGTCTATATGTGTGCAAGAGTCTATAGACTGTATGGGATTCTATAGTCTGTGTGGGGAGGAGGGTTAACTGAGACAGAACTACCCACTCTCAATGTGGAGTRTTGRACTGGATRAAAAGGRAAAAGCCAAATAAGCATGAGCATCCATGACCTTGTGCTTCCTGACTGTTGACGCAGTGTGATCAGTCAATTCAGACTTCTGCTGCCAAGTCCTTTGTACCACAATGGACTATACTCACGCAGGAGCCATAGAAAACCCTTAAGTTGCCTTTGTCAGGAATTTTGTAATAAAAATGAGAAATATAACAAATACAGTCTCCAAATACATAAATAAATGCATGCACGCACGCACGCGTGCCCATGTGATAGGCCTATAAAGTCTACAGTTTGTGCAGGGGTCTACAGTCTGTGCAGGGGTCTACAGTCTATGCAGGGGTCTACAGTCTGTGCAGGGGTCTACAGTCTGTGCAGGGGTCTACAGTCTGAGCAGGGGTCTACAGTCTGTGCAGGGGTCTACAGTATGAGCAGAGGTCTACAGTCTGTGCAGGGGTCTACAGTCTGAGCAGGGGTCTACAGTCTGTTCAGGGGTCTACAGTCTGAGCAGGGGTCTACAGTCTGTTCAGGGGTCTACAGTCTGTGCAGGGGTCTACAGTCTGTGCAGGGGTCTACAGTCTGTGCAGGGGTCTACAGTCTGTGCAGGGGTCTACAGTCTGTGCAGGGGTCTACAGTCTGAGCAGGGGTCGACAATCTGTGCAGGGTCTACAGTCTGTGCAGGGGCTACAGTCTGTGCAGGGGTCTACAGTCTGTGCAGGGTCTACAGTCTGTGCAGGGGTCTACAGTCTGTGCAGGGGTCTACAGTCTGTGCAGGGGCTACAGTCTGTATATACCTAGATCCCTATATATGATAGGTATAACCACATCTAGTAGTTGGTATAATTAATATTGTCAAGAGCTAGCATATGGAGAAAAGCCAAGTAGAAGCCTCTAAACATAAGATAAGGAACTAAAATTATGTCTCAGCAAGCATTGGTGCCACTTCTAGGCCTAAAGGGCATGACATTAGTCACCCCATCACCACGCCACTTAACTCACAAGTCTGGCCTCCATRATGAAGCAGATAGATCCTGAAGGATGGTTGCAAAGTGGTAAAAATCTGGAAAGCAGGAGCCTTGACTGCAGCTGTTGTGCTAGATATGTTATCTATGGTAGTGCAGATTAGCACAAACTCACATACAGGCTGTACAGCTATTGATCTGGCAAATGAATTCTTTTCCATCCCTATCAGAAAAGAGGATCAGAAGAAGCTGCACTAACTTGGATAGATATGTGTTTGCAGTCTTGCCTAGGGCTTTGTGGAGGAGATAGCCCACGGGACAACAAGTGACCACATGGTAAGAAGTGCTCATCATGACTGGGCTCCCTCAGACTCCCYGGCTCATAAAATTGGATGGGCTCAGCAGC
>BDUI01002938.1:5358-29666 GCA_002335545.1 Apodemus speciosus | reverse complement strand
AATCTTGGAACACCAAAGACACAATCCGCATACCAATGATGTCCGACAAGAAGGAAAGAGTGGACCCTGGTTCTGGAAAGGCACAATGCATCAGTGTAGGGGAATACCAGAACAGGGAAGTGGGAAAGGGTGAATGGGGGAACAGGGGGAGGGATAAGGGCATGTGGGACCTTTGGGGGGTGGGGAACCAGGAAAAGGGAAATGAAATGTAAATAAAGACTATATCCAATAAAAAAAAGAGTTTCCTTCTCATGGTGTCTCTTCACARCAGTAAAACCCTCACTAAGACAAGTATGGTCTCAACTATCATCAATTCACTCTTTTTACAAGGTGGTCCAATTAACCATCAGCTGAGAGGACCAGTCTGGTCCCTCCAGGATGATTACCACCCCACCCTGTGATAACTGCCTTCATCTGCTGAGTTAAGTCCTCCCAGGCTCTGCTCTTCTCAGAATCCAAGGGAAACACAGGTTCAGGGCAACAGTCAAACTATCTCTGAGCCTTCAGCCTTGAAACAGGATGGGACAGCTTAGGTAGACAGATGCTCCAAGTGTGAGTCACCCGCCAATGCTGAGTCAAACAGGAGTCTTTGCCCAAGTAAAGGAGACGGATACACAATAAAGAGAGGAAGCGGGTCCACCCTGCTTTCTATTACCTAATGGTACCAGGTAAGGAATCGGCCCATTCTGGCAAGAGCAGCTACATGCCTGTTATTTTATTAATGTAACTGAATCGTGGGTGTGAGTGTGGGAAACCAGAAGAGCCCAGGTTTGAATCCTGTCATTGCTTTAGCCATCTGTGATGTTGGGCAATTTTATAAAACCCCTTCACCCAACATCCTCACATGTAAAGTAATAATTATTCCAACTGTCTACTGATACTGTGGGTATTAAATGAAGCATATTTATTTAAATGCATATTTATTTCTTATCTCCCAGCTGCTTTCTCTCTGAGTTTTCTTCCCATTTTAACATTCTATGGGTCTAATTAAAATCAGGATAATATAGCATATTAGTCATTTCCCCCTATTTCTCTGTGATATTTTTGTAAAGCACTTGCCATTAGAGCTTGGGTATAATATTTTTCTATTGCTTGAAATCTACTTTTAATGAAATATTTGCTGAAGACCCATTTATAGTCCCTAATTAAGCATGACAGATGGGTATCCCTGAGACCACCATTTAGTAATTGCCAARTAGATACCATAAAAAACACATAAAGAAGAAGAAAGTTGCCTGACAGCAGCTGATATTTCTCATCTCCCTACCTCGCCATTTCATCAGATTTGGGAATTCTCTGAGGTCAAAAGGAAATTAGATGTGTGAATAAGAAACCTGACATTTCATTTCTGCACAATCCATCTGCAGAACCTGAATCTGACATGAACACTTGCTTTGTGAAAGAACAAGTTAAACACTGCATTTCACAACAGGTGTTTGTGAATGCACCCTGTGCTAGCTATGTAAAAAAAAAAAAAAAAAAATCTGAAAGAAAAATAAAATAGATGCTTAACTGCTTCATTTTAATTTTGTTTCCTAAAACCATATATTATCTGGCTAGGTGATTGATGATATCATTTAAATTCAATTCTCAAAAAATTAGACCATTAGATAGCAAATAAAATTGTCATTTTTTCCATTCACAAAAAGACAAGGTAGAAAATGAATACATTAGTAGTCTAGCTCTTACTCCAGGGATCTTGCATTAAGTCTTTATGAAACAATACTCAACATTGTAGGGTCAATCCTGGGATCAGCACTGCATGGTCCTGGTGACCTCAAGGCAGATTGTTTAATGTATTTCAGTCTTGTTTTCTTCACCTATAAAGTGGGGGCAACCCCCTCAGAGAATAATGTCTCTCAAAACTTCAAGGGTCTGTCTTAACAGCTTATGATAAYAGCCTTGAAATCATACCATGAATACTTTTTGGGAGTGAAAATAAATTCCTGGCATCCTCTTTTGCTTTTTATTTGATTTCCTCCATCCCAAATCTAAAATACTTTTGTACCTTCTCTTCTATCAATTCTAGGGTACAATATGAATTTTATTCAATTTCTCCAGATTCTAATTTCAAATCGAAAGTATGGATGGTGTCTTAGTTAGGGTTTTACTGCTGTGAACAAACACCATGACCAATGCAAGTTTTTATAAAAGACAACATTTAATTGGGGCTGGCTTAATTGGCTTACAGGTTCAGAGATTCAGTCCATTGTCAACAAGGCAGAAGCATGGCAGCATCTAGGTAGGCATGGTGCAGGAGGAGTTGAGGGTACAAAGGAAACCAGGAACAGACTGGGCATTCTCAGGTATCTAGGAGGAAGATCTCCAAGCCCATCCCCTCAGTGATACACTTCCTCCAAGAAGGCCACACCTTCTAATAGTGCTACTCCCTGGGATGAGCATATACGAACCATCACAGACGGAAATCATCCATCTGATCAAATGGACACACACCTTTGCTAGTATCTCACGGGTGTAGTGTGTTCTCTTTAGAACTATAAGGAGAAGGGACTGTAGAGGCACACTGAAAGAGAAGCAATGAAGCAAGCTCTGCCTCCAGTCCTGCTAGGGATGAACATGGGAGTCACACTCTTGGAAGGACTTTGTTACAAAGTCACACTCTTGTAAAGACTTTGTTACAAAGTCACACTCTTGGAAGGACTTTGTTACAAAGTCACACTTTTGTAAAGACTTTGTTACAAAGTCACACTCTTGGAAGGACTTTGTTACAAAGTCACACTCTTGGAAGGACTTTGTTACAAAGTCACACTCTTGGAAGGACTTTGTTACAAAGTCACACTCTTGGAAGGGCTTTGTTACAAAGTTACACTCTTGGAATGATTTTTTTTTTTTTACAAAGTCACACTCTTGGAAGGATTTTGTTACAAAGACATCATGGGTCATCTATATTATTACATTAAAGACTCATGCTGATGCTGCCTTCGAAGTGTATACATCCACATTTTTAGATTCATGTTGCTCTCAATGTTGGTCAGAAAAGTCTCTGTTCTCGGTGGGGAATAGTTAATGCTGAGACTCATAACTGATCAAAATGCCAAATATAAGTAGCTATGAGAACTCAGCTGTGATTTTGCCATGTGTAGTAACCTCTCTCCAGCCAGGTTTCAGGGAACAACATGAAAGAATGTGTAGAAAGAACATGGAGCTGATTGATTGGGAGGAGGGGGAGTGGATGACAAATGCTGACTTCTGCATGAGGCATGGCTGCTTGCCTGTTGCACTCATCAAACCACTGACAGCATTTGCAGAGATCTGCACAAGGTCAAGCCAATCAAAATTCTGATCGGAAAGTAGCTCCACCCTTGAAGGATGTGCTGGTGATGAGGGACAGTTGCGGGGGGGGGGGGGGGAGACACTTTCCTTTGGGGTTATAGCTGCTAGTAGGTACCCATGCTTCAGCCAATGACCCCATACCCATGCACATATGAGCAGCACTAATTGAACTTAGGAAATTATCAATAACAAAATATAAATAGAGGACATGATGTTGGGAGGAAATACAGTGGGGAGCTGGGRAGAGTTGGAGGGTAGTAATGATGGATGAATATGATCAAAATACATTGTATAAATATACARAATTTTCAATGGATACATAAAAAGTACTGCTGATTTAAAAATCTAGCCTCCATACAGGGGTGCCTTCTTCCTGCATCTAACCTCCATATGGGTACCTTCTTCCTGCAGCTACAGAGCCATCTTCTGGCTCTGCTGCAGCTCTGCCCCCTGGAGGAGAGCACTGGCATGTCTGCCCAGACTGGCAGGCTTCCTTACCCTGAATAGATCTCACCAATGAGCCTGGAAGAGAGCAGGGGGAGAAAGTTGGAGTTTCTGCAGATGAAGGTCTCCAACTACTTTGGTAAAGTCCTTCTTGCATCTGTTGTTTACCAAGGCTCAAAGACTCAACATGCAGAGTAGCATATTRTGGAATAGCAGAGTACTGTGGAGAAGCAGAGGGGTGTACTGAGGAGTAGCTGAGTGCTGTGGAGTAGCAGAGGGGTATACTGAGGAGTAACTGAGTGCTGTGGAGTAGCAGAACGAATACTGTGGAGTAGCAGAAGGGTGTACTGTGGAGTAGCAGAGGGTGTACTGTGGATTAGCAGAGGGTGAATTGTGGAGTAGCAGAATACTGTGGAGTAGCAGAGTATTGTGGAGTATTGGAGTACTGTGGAATATCAGAGGGTGTACTGTGGAGTAGCTGTTCTCTTTCCTACTGTTGGTTTATTTTCTTTGCCTCAGTGTTTCTCATGCTTACAAACTTGCAATCAGCTGAGAGTGCATTTAGAGACCCCTGGGAGGAGGCTATGGTTAACATTTTAAAAATCATTAGTTGGCTCAGTATCCCATTTGCATTAAGAGCCCCACACGTTAACTCTTTTCCTGACCAGGCTGGGTGAGACAGGGTTATAATCCCAGTTGAGAGACAGTTAGAAGGACAACACATTCAAGGCCTGTCTGGACAATTTAGTGAGACTCTGTTTCAGAAGAAGACAGAAAGGAAGGGCTGAGACATTGATCAAGGGCAAAATGACTAGAAAATAGAAGCCCTTGTTACACACAAGTGTGCACGCATGTACACACACACACAACATGGCCATGGGCTGGAGAGATGAGCTCAGTGTTTATCTTAAACACTTGCTGTTCTTTCAGAGCACCTTGGTTTAGTTCCCAATACACATGATCCTAATTGTCTGTAACTCCACGCCAGAAGTATGATGTCCTCTTGTGACCCTTGAGGGCATAGCACACACATGGTGTGCATTCATACATGAAGGCAAGCACTCCTAAGTCTTTTTCAAAAATGACCTGGATGAAGCAATTATATACATATACACATACACACAATACATATTATATACTATGTATTATATATTATATACTATTATTACACATTACANGGGGGGGGAGACACTTTCCTTTGGGGTTATAGCTGCTAGTAGGTACCCATGCTTCAGCCAATGACCCCATACCCATGCACATATGAGCAGCACTAATTGAACTTAGGAAATTATCAATAACAAAATATAAATAGAGGACATGATGTTGGGAGGAAATACAGTGGGGAGCTGGGRAGAGTTGGAGGGTAGTAATGATGGATGAATATGATCAAAATACATTGTATAAATATACARAATTTTCAATGGATACATAAAAAGTACTGCTGATTTAAAAATCTAGCCTCCATACAGGGGTGCCTTCTTCCTGCATCTAACCTCCATATGGGTACCTTCTTCCTGCAGCTACAGAGCCATCTTCTGGCTCTGCTGCAGCTCTGCCCCCTGGAGGAGAGCACTGGCATGTCTGCCCAGACTGGCAGGCTTCCTTACCCTGAATAGATCTCACCAATGAGCCTGGAAGAGAGCAGGGGGAGAAAGTTGGAGTTTCTGCAGATGAAGGTCTCCAACTACTTTGGTAAAGTCCTTCTTGCATCTGTTGTTTACCAAGGCTCAAAGACTCAACATGCAGAGTAGCATATTRTGGAATAGCAGAGTACTGTGGAGAAGCAGAGGGGTGTACTGAGGAGTAGCTGAGTGCTGTGGAGTAGCAGAGGGGTATACTGAGGAGTAACTGAGTGCTGTGGAGTAGCAGAACGAATACTGTGGAGTAGCAGAAGGGTGTACTGTGGAGTAGCAGAGGGTGTACTGTGGATTAGCAGAGGGTGAATTGTGGAGTAGCAGAATACTGTGGAGTAGCAGAGTATTGTGGAGTATTGGAGTACTGTGGAATATCAGAGGGTGTACTGTGGAGTAGCTGTTCTCTTTCCTACTGTTGGTTTATTTTCTTTGCCTCAGTGTTTCTCATGCTTACAAACTTGCAATCAGCTGAGAGTGCATTTAGAGACCCCTGGGAGGAGGCTATGGTTAACATTTTAAAAATCATTAGTTGGCTCAGTATCCCATTTGCATTAAGAGCCCCACACGTTAACTCTTTTCCTGACCAGGCTGGGTGAGACAGGGTTATAATCCCAGTTGAGAGACAGTTAGAAGGACAACACATTCAAGGCCTGTCTGGACAATTTAGTGAGACTCTGTTTCAGAAGAAGACAGAAAGGAAGGGCTGAGACATTGATCAAGGGCAAAATGACTAGAAAATAGAAGCCCTTGTTACACACAAGTGTGCACGCATGTACACACACACACAACATGGCCATGGGCTGGAGAGATGAGCTCAGTGTTTATCTTAAACACTTGCTGTTCTTTCAGAGCACCTTGGTTTAGTTCCCAATACACATGATCCTAATTGTCTGTAACTCCACGCCAGAAGTATGATGTCCTCTTGTGACCCTTGAGGGCATAGCACACACATGGTGTGCATTCATACATGAAGGCAAGCACTCCTAAGTCTTTTTCAAAAATGACCTGGATGAAGCAATTATATACATATACACATACACACAATACATATTATATACTATGTATTATATATTATATACTATTATTACACATTACACATTACATATTATCTACATATTAGAGTAGTATAATCACAACTGCTCTAAGACACTTAGAGCTCAGGAGAAACAGTTTATCCCAGTGTTTCCACTCCCAGTGTCACACAGCTCTTACTGACTAAAGCTGCAGCTGCTCAGGCTAACCCAGCACCTTATCCAGCACACACACCTTATACAGATGTCATCTGCCTAATCAGAAGAAGGTCCTATGAATCTGTTCTCAAAACAATGGAAAAATTACAAGTTTATTGATTGGAGAATGGGTGGAGGGAAGAGGGCTTATGGGACTTATGGGGAGGGARGAACTGGGAAAGGGAAAATCATTTGGAATGTAAACAAAGAATATAGAAAAAATAAAGTGCTTTGGAATTATTTTWAAAAATAGATCCTATAATAAACAGAGAGAATATCAGTAACTAAAAAATATTTTTAAAAAAGAGCTATTAGGGATAGTGGGTATTTTCAGAGTTTACAGGCAGGTATCTGTCTGCAGGAAAGATCAATACCTGTATTGTCTGCCCCATATTTTCTAAAGTATTGACAGAAAATGCTCTCCATCACTCTCAGAACCTCTAAGGGACCTCTAAATAATTTCAAAACTGGAGCGTTCCCATAATCGATCACTTCTCCCGAGAGGAGGCTTTTTCAGACTCAAAGAAGTGCAGTTGTAAGGTGAAAGGGCAAACTACAGCACCAATAGAAAACAGTAGCAGAGCCGACTCGAAAACTGAGCTGTGGCACAGGTAGCGATTTCCTGTCCAGAAGCTTCGCGGTGGTCAGTGAAGCCTTTCTGAAACAGGCCACCGTCGCCCTGGGAGCCTGCAGAGCCAGGGACCGAGGTAATGCACTCTGAGAGCCTGCAGAGCCACGGGCCGGGGCAATGCGCACTCTGGTGCTCACATTTCCGGCACCACCCCCAGTGCAAAGCTCTCAAGATAAACTCCTCAATCTCCATCTACAGAAAGAGCAATGCCATTCAATCCACAGGGACATTTCTTCAGCATCAAGAGACGCTATTAACGTCAAGCCAACGCCATCTTTCATCTTAAAGGGGCATTAAATAAGCGCAGCGGATTCACACAGGTGAGCCGTGTGTACCAGCCATAAAACAGCACCTCGTTCAGGTTGAATTATTCCACTAATGCTTATTCTGTGAGTAAAGTGGCTGATGACTTCGCCCAATTGCTAATGTCTTTACCGAGAATGGCTATGAAACTGAAGCCTCCACCTCTGCTGTGTTTGTGCTTGGTTTGTTTTCCCCATCCTGCCACACTTGGTGGGTCCCGGAGAATTTAGACAGAGGTCCCCCAGCTTTGTCCTTGCTGTTCTTTTCAGACAGTGCCTGGCTCCTTATCCCCAGGATATGACCATGGCCTGTCTTGCTTTCTTTTCCTGTTACTGTGATAAAACAGCTGATCAAAAGCACTTAAGGAAGGCTTGACTCAAGCTCACAATTCAAGCACATCCCATCCCATCGTGCAGGGGAGGCCGAGGCAGCAGGCAGCCGGCCGTGTCACATCTCACACACACAAGAGAAGATGAGAGTGATGAGTGTAAGTAAACAGGGGTCAGCAAATGTCCTCCTCTTGTACATCCCAGGCCCCACCCACAACCAAGGTCTTCCCACATCAATTACCATAATCTGGTCGACCCCTGCATCCTAGCAGAGAGTTCCCAGGAGTTGTGGAGGATTTTGCAGGTCTGTCCCACTCTCAGAGACCCCTAGACTGGCTGCAGAGTGAGTGAGAAGTACAAGGGTATGGCCATAAACCCTGCCAGAAAGCTGGACCCCATTAAGTGTAAAGCACAGCCCTTGGGTTGACAATTGTGTGTTTGAATGTGTGGGATGGTCTTGGTCCTGCTGATTAACCTCTCCTAGGACCAGAGTGCTCCATGCTCACTCTGGGCACAGTTACAAGCCCAGCGAGGAGACTAGGAGGATTAAAAGAGCTGAGAATGGGGCTAGCTCAAGGTCAGTTCCAGCCCTGAGGGATAGCTCACACTTGGCTTCAACTCTGACCTTGACCTTTGGAAGATCTGAAGCACAACCTATTGCTTCATCTCTTTAGCCCCGGTGCCTCTAAAATGATACCCAAGACTAGCAGGATGCATGTGATTTGTAAGGCGAGCAAAGGGGTCTGCTCAGACTCACTGCTAATGTCTTTGTTCTTGCCTCCTTGTGTGGGTGTGATATCCCTGGCTCTGCTTGATTATTCTACCTAGTCCTTAGCACTAATAACATAATAATGTTTACGTGTTTTCTACATTTTCCTATCTTCCTAACCATACTAAATTAATAGGCTGCACCACGGCAGCAATTTCTCTGCTTTGTTTATTCTAGAATAGTACCAGCCACTTCACAGGCACTCAGTAAATTGTTGTTAATGAGCGAAGGATGAAGGAACCAGCCACACACCCTGATCTGATACCCAGGTGTGCAAGAGCAATCTGCTTTCCCCCACTACACCTGGGCCAAGCTGTGCTTCGCTATACTGACAATGTGGAACTCTTCCCCTTTCCTGAGACTGACAGTGTGGGACTCCACTCCTTCCCTGACATTGACAGTGTGAGAGTCTACCCCTTCCCTGAGATTACAGTGTGGAAATCTGCCCTTTCCTGAAACAGGGTGTTAACTCCACCTCTTTCCTGAGACTGACAGTATGGAACCCCGCCCCTTTCCTGAGACTGAGAGTGTGTGACTCCACCCTTTCTTCAGACTGACAGTATGGAACTCCACCCTTTCCTGAGAAAGACTGTGTAACTCCACCCTTTCCTGAGAATGACAGTGTGGAACCCCGCCCCTTTCCTGAGACTGACAATGTGATACTCTCACATTTTTGTACTGAGGCTGAGGTCGCATGAGAGACCTGAGCACCTTACATAGTGTCAAGGTGTTAGACAATCAACAACACCATGTCTACATGGTTTATATTTCCATACTGGCATCTATGGAAATAATCATTCTGACCACTACTGGGTCATTTTCCTACCCCAGACCTCTCAATTACCCAGAATTCTTACTCTGCTATTTCTAAGCCATTTCTGGGTACCRAGAACTATTTTGGACTCCTGAACTATGCCATGATTTTAAGAGGAATCTGAAGGCCTTTCTATTTACACTCTGCAATCTTCTCTTCGGGAATCTGTCTCTTACCCAGGGAGAGCTCAGAGACAGACGCCTTGGGTTCAGATTTTCCAGCCTCCACCACTCTGGCCTCAGCCAGGCTCGGAGAGCAGGCATGGTGCTCTGTCCTTAGGGGCACAACCTGGTGCTTCTCTGCATATCCTGCCCCTGTGAAAGAGTGGTTCTCAGTCCCCATCAAGGTAACCTGGAGTCTTCTGAGACTGCTTTCGAAATCTAAAAGGCAGAAAACCACCTTTTCTCTGTTTATTTCCACTTTTTTCTTCTGACTATAGCCAGACAAATTTAAGAAAGGGCTCAAAGATTAAAAGGAAATAGGAGGAGAAAATGTTCATCAGACTTTGGAAAGCATTAAACACACACATGTATACACACACACACACACAGGCACACATGCACACGTGCAGACACACACACATGCCATGCACATGCACAGGCAAAGTTGGCACAGGCACATGCACACGCATGTACATATGCCAGTCCAGCTGTTTCCAGCTCTCAAGGAACATCTCCCACCCTCTCTCGTCTGTAAAAGTGCAGCTCAACTTCTGTAAGAACCCTCAAGCTGTCCTTTCAAAATGCTAGTGCAGGGCGTGCACCATCTGTGAACAGATACAAACACACTAGGTGGGGCATGCACCATCTATGAACACACAAACACACTAGGTGGGACATGCACCATCTATGAACACACAAACACACTAGGTGGGGCATGCACCATCTATGAACACACAAACACACTAGGTGGNCATGCACCATCTATGAACACACAAACACACTAGGTGGGGCATGCACCATCTATGAACACACAAACACACTAGGTGGAGCATGCACCATCAGTGAACACACATAAACAACACACTAGGTGGGGCACGCACCATCCGTGAACACACATAAACAACACAGTAGGTGGCAGCCCCTCCACTCACGCTTCTCCCTGCTGAGCCATCACCTTCCATGAGAAGGTTCTCTGTTTGATACCTTTGGGACTGTTGGTCCCCAGTCTCTGCTTGCTGACCCTCACCTGATCTCATTGTATTCATTCAATGAAGCTTTTCTACAAGCTACACAGCATTCGAAAGAACAATAGACTAGCCAAAAAGTACTTAGTTTTCATTCTATAATTCTAAATTAACCCTCCAGGTCTTCACAGCTGCCTCGCAATTACCAGGAACCTGGATTTGGGGGTGACTTTCTCTAGTGCTGATGGAACTTTCTCTAGCCCACACCTTCCAGACACCACAACAAATGGAAAAGAAACCTACCCTGCTGTTCAGAGAGCACCCCAGATCTTACACACAGAACTTACTGTTTACGTATTATAGTAATTTAATTGCAAAGCCATATTTATCCTCAGAATGAACTTGATAGAATAGTATATGAGCCAAATGATAATGTTCTCAATAAAGCTTTGGTGTTCCTGTAGATAAGTAAAGAGTAAATATGAATGCTATAGGACATTCAGCACGTCCTACCAATCTTTTATAAACTACTACTTTATTATTATAAATGCATTAACACATTGAATGCCTTATTAGCATACATTATTAAACATTGTAATAGGCTTTGTTAGATTATCATACACGTCTATAATACGTTTCCTTCTTTTCCACTAAGTCACCCTCTTCTGTCCCTGCTTCCTGCCTGCTGATGCCCTTCCTCCCCCGTGTTTGTTTTGACCCATGGTCTGTCTCCAACTCCTAAGGCAGCTGCCGTCCTCACTATACTTTTCAACCAGACAGTGAATTCTTCAAAAGACAAGACTGTCTAGTCTTTGCTTTGCAGATTCCAGCACAGGACATGAGCAAAACTTGATCTTTAACAGTGGAGGAGAATCTGAAATTCCTGCAACACATCCAGACACTCAACACCTGTACTGTCTATTTAGTAACTTCGATACTACATAAAACCAGACACTAGCAGGAGCCTGGTTCCACCTATTTCATGAAGAAATAGAATAAAACATCTCAGAAATGACAAGTCACCCATGCAAGAGTAAGCCATTAATGCATGGCTGGTGTTAAATTTACAGAGAGTGCTGCCGGGCTCCACACTCACACTTTCTGCCCCGTGGACTGCTTTCTTCTAGGCGTCCAGGGGCTCTGCCCTTCACCATGTGGACAGTCCCAGGGAAGGAGTCTAGAAGGTTTATGGAGTGGTGTCACAGCTATGCTGGGGGCAAATGACTGACACCTGTAATGGCTCCTTTAGAAAGTGAAAGCTTGATGTATCCCCTTATTTGCCACACTGGCCCTCCTACTGGCCTACCTCACCATCTCTCTGCTCAACCTTCCTCCAACTCCATCCTAGGGCCACAACAGCGGCTCCTCCCTGATTGAGGACTTTGTTCATATGCACTTTTGTTCATCCTTCTTGCACCCGGACCAGCAAGAGGGATGTGTGCAGAATCCAACCCTACCTAAGATTTCCAGCCCATTTAATGAGATTCCAGTTTGTGAATTTGGCTCTGTTTGTTTCAAGGGGCATGAAAGCCCCATCACAACCCTCTTCTCCCATTTTGAGAGTATTCTAAGGTCTGTTCAAAATCAAAACAAATTTCAACAAACCTACTTCCAGTGGTTAATCTTCATTGCCAACATAACTAGATTTAGAATCACCTGAGGCACGGCGGAGATGTGAGTGGTCCATCCCTGGCCTGGGGCCCTGTACCAAAACCAGACAAGCATCCTCTCTCTGCTTCCTGACTGTGGACATAGACACCAGCTGCCTTGCACTCCTGCTGCTACAGTAAGAGCCACTTTGTAGGGAATTTTGCCACAGTGATGAGAAAAGTAACACTAGATCCTTGTTATATTTTATTCTATTAATGTAACACCAAGTACTTGAACGAACATGTAGCCACCTCCCATGAAGAAACTCAGACAAATCATGTCACTGAGAAGAGGATTTGACAAGCTAAGGCCACAAGATAGGATGCTCTTTAACTTGTACATCTGCCTAGAGCCGTACAGCTTACCCCCAGGTGTCCAGGGCTCATAAGGCATCTCATGTTGGTTTGGGGTTTCATGATAGCAACTGTCTTTGAGTCTGTGTTCATAACCAACACCTTCCCCATATTCCCGTACATCACCCCAGTAAGACTCATTGGTTAAACAACAACAGCAAAAATGTGTCACATGTAACCACACAATTGTATCCTTAATAACTTTCTAATCAAATATATTTTGTGTGCTAAGAAACAAAACCAACACACATTTATACCAATTTAAACCACATTGTATCATGCTGTATTGTCTCTGGAAAGAGGAACTTGTAAACACGGTTTGCCGTGACTAAGTAACTCTGAATGAGTCCCAGTTAGAAGGCAGAAACCCTTGCAGGGCTGGGCCAGTGTCACTTGACCTTCCCCATTCTCAGCCCTGCACCCAGCCGGGCATCATGGCACCTGTCATTTATTTCTTGCTTGAGACACAGAATAATGTCTACAGCCAGTGAAGAGGCCCAATAACTGGAAGCTCTCTTTGACGTATCTCCAAATCAGATCTTTTCAATAAACTAATTATGTTTGGGGAAAGAAGAGTTGGCTGTGAAGAGGAGAAAAAAAATTTTTTTACCAGAATTGCATACTGCCCAATCAAGGCTAGACTTTTCTCATATCGCTCGGGCAGTATTTCCGGATTTCCTGCCATCATCTCGATTTTCTTAAATAGAAATCATTACAGATCATGATTTTGGACTACGTTCCTGTATTAGGCTCCAGAAGACAAAGTCAAACTCTCAAAATAAGTTCTCACGTACCGAGCTCCACGTCACCAACACGAAACTAAGTTGTTATTTGACTTTCTTACACAACAAAACAGGAAAAATAGCCGAATTTCTCAAGCTKACCATCACACACACACATCACCGGTGAGCGTGATGATAATGTTCTGCTGTGTTTGACTTGGATTTTCATGCTTTAACAGGTAGCACGATTTGGGGAGGGGTCTGAAAACCTTAGTAGGCGGGGCTCAGCTAAAGGAAGTGCATTACAGGAGGGAGGAGGGGTGGGACTTGGACTTATATTATCCCACCACCTTCTGGTTGGATGTCTCCTGATCTCACCACCGTGATGTACTGCCAAATACCGCACGCCTTGGAAACACTGATCCAAAGTAAATTCTTCCTTAGGCTATCCACATCAGCACTTGTCACAGCTACAAGAACCCAGAGGGGACGCCCCTTCTCAGATGAAAACCTGAAATGGATTATGGAGGGAAGAACTTGCATTCTCCGAAGGAGGGGTGCTGTGATCTGGAAGAAACATGAATAAATAAACAAGTTAATGAAAAAAGGGAAAAAGAAAAGACGAGCTAACAACTATGACTTCCCTCTACTTTAATCCTTCCCAAAGCAAAATTGTCTGATTCCCGAAGTCGCCTGAGGTTAAGCCAGTTATCTTTGCATTCTAGTCTTTCCTCGTTTCTGCCTTGGATGGATGGGAAGCAACTTTGAAATGAGCAGTCCACTCTTTGTCCTGCCTGTCTGCTCAGTTCATTGAAACACCCATTCTGTTTCCTGGGATCAACATTGCCCAGTTCTGGAATTGACAGTTCAGCCAATTAAGATCCTTAGGCTAAATTGCCATTTTGTGTTTGGACATCTCTTTGTCTTCAATATCATCCAATGAGATACAGTGATGAGTACCAGTAATCCAGGTATTCATCTTCTTTCCACAGAGGTGACGCCAAAGACCTTTCCAAACATTAAACAGATCTGAAGGGGAAAAAAACCTAAAATTTAAAAGAACATAAACCTGTAATTCTCTTCAACCAAATCAAAAATGCATACATATCAGCGAGGGGCATGCTTGTACATGCTCTTAATTTTAAAACTCAGGAGGCAGAGGCAAGATGACTTCTGTGAGTTACAGGCCAGCCTTGTCAAGGATAGTCAGAGGTAGAAAGGAGAAACCAAAGAGCAACTACTGCTAAAATAAAACAAAACAAAATAAAACAAAATAAAAACACGTGTCTAATACCTATTAGGAACATCATTAGACCCCAGGAATAGATGCACGCATGCATACATGCATGTATGAAATAGGCTTCCCACCCTCCTCCAGTTTACAGACATAGCAGGGAAACAGGAATAAGCTGGCACCTGATACATGTTACACACAGGGATAGATCGTAAGAGACACAAGAAGATGACCAAAAGCAAGAACACGTGACACAGACGTGGGATGGCTTGATGTCTGTGAGTGGTTTTCATGAGCTCTTGATACATTATCCATTTTCTTCCTCATAATGCCGGATCTTTCTGTTTTATGCTAAACACGAAGAAATGCTACCGGGATGAGCAGAAGGAGGCAATAATGCTCTCTGCCTTCAGGCGGTGAGAAAGGCTTCAACAACCACGTAGCGTTTGTTAGGATTATCAAATCTAGTTTCTGGTCCAGCCCCAAGCAGGCCGTGCTGGAATTCATAATAAAACCACTAATAGAAATTACATACTGGGGTATTTCCAATGAGACTGCTAATGGGGAAACTGCCTATATTAGATGACTAAATATGTTGTTCTGGGTCATTAAGATTGTATTATGCATATGCTGAGGTTGGGATTGGCTGAGAACACACGGAGAGTTACTAATCTGATCACTAGACTGTGTTCGGTAAATTTGATCAGGGATGAGCTGAAGTTAAAAGTATAAATCCTGCTGTAAATAGGGAAATAATTGGACGGCCCAAACCGGTTCGTGGCAGTCCGCAGCCAGCTGGAAACCTCTAAGCGTTTTTTTTTTTATGTGAAATATTTTATACATCCAGAAAGGTCTGCCTAGTGAACAAGGTCTAGAAGAATCGCTAAGGGAAGCATTCCAGGCCCGCGGTGTGCCTTTTTAAAAAGGAAGTTACTAATTCTGCAAGACCTGACATCTTTCTCCCTGACTCAACTTGTTTCTCTCTTTGCGGCAGAGGTCTTATGATTACCTTTGTTCTGTCTCTATGCCATCCTAAAATACACATCTCTCGGCTTTGCCCGCATTAATTCCATGGAAGCAGAGTCATCCCTGTGTGTCCTTTTGTGATTAGCTTTCTTGGCACCATGATACATTTTGATTCTCATCCTCGCGGAAGCATCTCCTCAGTCAGTCATCTTCACTGCTGCCCAGTGTGTAGATTATTGATCAGTTCTCCTGCCCATGGGCATTTAGCTGAACCTCTGAGGAAACTGTGTCTGAGAGTCTCCATGTGCACACCCACAAATGCCCTCCTAGATACCGAGATATGCTCTCCTCACACTTAAAGTAGATGTGAGGGTCAAAACCACGAGGCTGGGAACCCCAAGAAAGTTAATAAACAGGAATGAGTGCCCTAGGTAAGAAGCCAGGTGGACGGATAGGACTGATTAATGTCTAACTGTGATTCCGGTTGCCTGGAACTGGCTGGCAGAAGGCTGCTGTGCTCCGCTCCTGTTGCTGAAGACAAAGACGGGGACAGGGCTTACCTGAAACATTCTTCACTTGAGGCCCTCAGGGCCTGGATACTCTAATATCCCGTCATAAATATTCATGAACTGTTTTTAAATCCAGAAACAGACCCCCACCCCCAGCCTGGGCAGCCCTCTCCATTTGTTGATGTAATTGGGATAGCCTGCTCCAATCTGCAGTACAGACTCACTTGGCTTTGCTCCTGTCTCTGCTGCATTGCTAAATAAACCGCTACTTAAGTCTCTTGACTGAATTCATTCCTTTGAGGATAAGAACCAAGAGACCCCAACATCTGCCACACTGATGTTTTCCGGGTGTGGGGTCAGGACAACTGAGGTTGGGGAAGGCAGATAGACTGATGATAGTCACCAAAACACAGTTAGATAGAAATAAGAATTTCCAGTGTGCTCCAGTACATGACTGGAAGGCATGAGCCCAAAGGCTCCCGACTGGGTTACAATGAAGAGATGGAGTCTCCGTCTCCGCTGCCCTGCTTCACTCAGTGAGTGTTGAATTCATGCACCGCCACACTGCACTGTGTAATCACCTGTGGGCATCATGTGATATGAAAACCTTTAAAAATGTTTACAACATGGAAACATAGCTTCATTTTTCTTAGAATCATACATTATAGACATATACCAAATCTGTATTTCACAAATGCATATAATTGTGATAATGAATTTTGCCCTAAGTGGTTCTATAATATATACTCACACAAAGTCTACGTGTCACATTCTCACCAACTCTGGCACTGCCCAGTGTTGTCAAGGGAATGAGATGGTTGTTTGCTGCCTTCTAATTTGCATTGTCTTGATTACCAGTGGGGTTGGATGTTGCTATGTGTTTGTAAGCATTCAAGTTTTTCTGTAAAATGCCAAGCCCTTTTCTCTGTTTTGCTTTCTGTTTCACTGCTTAAGTCTCTTGACTGAACCCATTCCTTCGAAGACAAGAACCAAGGGACCCAACGTCTGCCACACTGATGCCTTCTGGGTGTGGGGGTCATCTTTTGATAAACACATGCTCATATAATGCCATCCCACTTACTGCTTTCAAATGATGGCTGTGGGAACTGTTTAAAGCGCATGCCCATCCCAAGGTAGGGAGATATTTTCCTCTATATTCTCATTTAAAAGTTCATTTGTAAACTTCTGGGTTTTTTTTTTCACTTTTTAAACTATCAGCTCACCTGAAGCATATTTGAGTGTGAAAGGTACAATTCTGTTTGCTTCCACAGGGGTAACTGTTGACCCAACACTGACCCTGTCTATCTCCCTCCTGGATGTACAGTGCTAGCTCTGTATATGACTGACATCTTCAGATGCCTGGGTCTGTTTCTGATCTCCACTCTGGTCAGGCCATGATTTACCTACATGTCAAACCTTCTGTGTCTTCAGTCTCAGCTGCTGGGCAGGCAGACGGGCTCTTCCCCACCATTTTTGAGGATGAATTCGGCTACTGTCTCCTTTCCTCCTCCATATGCATTTTAAATACCATGTATCAACAGTCACAAAGGACTCCACTGATAATTAACACCATGATAATGGGAGACCTGATCACCACGTCAAAAAACCATGTCATGCCTCCATTTACTTAGGTACTCTGTTAGAACATAATTACTTAGTATAATTGACACTTTGTATATTCTGGTTGTCATTGTATGTCAACTGGCTGTTGACTTTTTAAAATTGGCCACATGCCTTACAATCTAATTAAACCCATCAGGTGTGTGTGTGTGTGTGTGTGTGTGTGTGAGAGAGAGAGAGAGAGAGAGAGAGAGAGAGAGAGAGAGAGAGAAGAGGAATTTTATCCACATGCGTTTCATGTCATCTCTGAAAACTCAGTTTTATTTTATTTTTCTCGCTTTGTACCAATGGCTAAAGTCTTTAGCATCATGTTGAACAAAACAGCAACAACTCCAATGTTGAAGAACATGCCGTAATCCCAGTATTCAAGAGGCTGAGGGACATGGGCTACAGGTTGCAAAGTGTCACCAGATGGGCAGACATGAATGGACCTCAGCTCTAAGGAAACAGCTCCCTTTCCTCTCTATTTAGGGCCCATAATTTTACAACCAGGAGCAGTTTTTTCCTGTTACTTTTAGTTGATATATAAAAATAAAATTGAGCATTTCACCTTAACCCTAGCATCCATACAATTCACTTAACATACCAGGGCAATGCTGAGATTGGAAAGAAGCACTAATTAGGTAAGAAGCCCAAATCCAGAAATCCCCCCAAAACCCCAAGAGTAGAAAACCACTGCAGGTAAATCACAAATGTTACTTTATCTAGAACCAATCCCTGCGACCTTCCTTCATGTCATGATTTAACCCTAATTCAAACACTGTACTTTGTAAAGAGTTCACCTGCCCACCGTCTAGCCATGTCTTCATGACTGAAAGCACACAGGGGGTTCAGCTTAAGAACATGGTGTAAAACAATTTCACAGCACCCTTGAATGATCCGTCACTTCGCCCCCTCTGTGGTGTTGCATGACAAAATGCATGGCATCCTCTTGTCTTGTTTCTTCAAAGTAACAAAGTATAGAACCCAAGTTTCCCATTGCAGGGAAGAGCATATGTTGTTACACACACACACACACACACACACACACACACACACACACACACACACACACACACACACACACGGTGGGGGGTTGTCCCCAGACAGGGAAATTTGATGCAAACAGCATCGTGTCAACGTGTTATTCATCGATATGCATCTTGTGTTCTATTGGTGACACTCGGAGGAAAGCATTTCAGTTGTTTTCAAAGACATTTAAGTCAGTCTCTAGCACTCTCTGCCAACATGACAGGCCTGCTGAGCTGCTGTCTCCAAATGCCTCTTCCGCAATCCAGCACCACTCCACGCTGGAGTTATCACTTATTAATTGCATTTTAATTGGTCTCAACTATTGCCAGAAAATACGAGGAGATGACCATCAAGTGTGGAAAACATACACCTGAAACACAGCGGTGTTGGAGTAGAGAGCCCAGCTGCAAAGCAGACGGCTTGTTAATCTAAACCAGCTAATATCATTTCCATGAGCTCCATTTCTGCAGACTCCAAATGGTCTCCAGGTTGACATTTGCATAAAATTATAATGTTTATCTGCTAAGGGTGGACCCAAAGAACTAGATTCAAGACTCTCACAAGTATATGAAGAATTCAAGGTTCAGAACACGCAAAGTTAAGAGCTAACATTGAATGATTTCCTTCCAGGTACCCAATAATTGCCAAGCGCTTCTATTTCCTCATTTAATCCTCGGGACCCTACGGTTTTAGGAACTTATTTTTATTTCCAATTTTCATTTAGAAAAGCGAGGCGCTTGCTTGAAGTCATGCAGCAGAATAACAAAACTAGAGTCTGAAGCCAGAGCCAGGCCCGGAGTATATAGTTGTGCGTATGTATGTGCGTATGTACATAGGTAGGTATACAGTAAGTGCCAAGCAATGGAAGACACTTTACTCTGCAGACACACCAACAAGTCTAAGCACAGCTTTTTTCCCGCTTTTATTATTTACACATATGTGTACATGTGTGCCCATATGCCGACAATGGCTAGAAGGCGGCCTCAGGTCCCTTGGAGCTGGACTTACAACCTGCTGTGAGCCACCAAACGCAGTGCCGGCAGCTGAACGCTGGTCTTCCGCAGGAACACGATATACCGTCAACCACTGAACCATCTCTCCAGCTCCACAGTCTATACTTCTAACCAGTCCCTGTTTCTATGTAAGATAAAAGCTTACTTAATCATACATCTATTACTCATCGAGGAGATAGCTTGCTGTATGCATGCAAAGAAGTAGAAGCTTGCTCTCAGGGCTGCCTAATGAGAGTTCACAGGGAGGCTACAACTAACCTATTTCTTCTAAAATCAAGCACGCGTTTTTTTCCAAATAGAAGAAACAGAACATACACAACAGAGTTAGGAAAGCACATGGATCGTGTGAGAAACCATGATCTGATGTGTATGCAGAACACTAGACCACAGTGGGAATTCATTTGGAAACACATTTCCAGCCAGATCGCAGATCTCATCCAGGAAAGCCAGCAGCCATGCTCACTCAGAAACAACTCTGTCACGTGAGGCTTTGCACCATAGCATTAGTTTCTGCTGTTTCCTCTCATCAGATGGACACTGCGTGGTGTGCGGCTCATCACAGACATTTATAAATATAGTAAACATAGAAAAGACTGACGTGTGCTATTCTTTCCAAGTTAAAATGGTTTTCAAAACCTGAGTCAGAACCAAAAAGGAAATGCAACCGTTGGCGTATCTGGAGTGTAAGAGGAAGAGAGAGATGAGGTCAGAGGCTCTGCAGAGTCTCACTAGAATCTATAAAGTTACGTGAATTAATAATAAATAACATGTTTCTGCTTTGTAGCAGCAAACATCATCAGGGTCATGTTCATGTCATGTTGAATCTCCACATACCCTGTGACATACAGTTATTAGGCACCATGTTCATTTGCAGATACTAATGACCCATTAGTAATCTTTGTCACATTATCCAAAATTAGTGTGTAACCAGAATGTATACAAGCATTTAATTTAAGATTCAACTAGACCGCATCGCATCCTGGGGGGTTGCCAGCACTGGGAGCGTTCCGCTGAGATGACCCAAAGCGGTCAGCATTCGCCGCAGGTAGCAAGCTTCTCCCTGGACTTTCCCTGCTGTGGTCCAGGTTGGTCCTGGTGACCACAAGTGTCACCTATATGGTACACTCTGCTACTTTAGTCTTGGTATTTTTACTTCAGTTTTAATGAGCTAATTAAGTCTAAGTTGGTAGTGACATCTCAGCTTACATTTTTCTACTTGCTACCCTGGAAGGATTCAGTATGGTTTCTGTTGTTTTGTTCTCCAGCTTTCTGTAATCATTTCCTGATTTTTTTTTTCACATCTAAGAATAGAAATCGATGTGATAAATGAACTGAAGAATCTTTTGATCTACCTAAGCGGTCTTCAAGGGGGCGGGGAGGATGTAAGAGAAGAGAGAGGAAGAGATGTTGAGGGAGGAAGGGAGGGAGGGAGGAAGGGTGGAAGGGAAGAAGGGAGGGAGGGAAGAAGGGAGGGAGGGAGAGGAAGAAATAGGAAGGTAGGGTAAAGGAGAGATGCAAAGGGAAGAAGGCAGGAAGGACAGGAAGAGAGAGGGAGGGTGAGGGAGGGAGTCGGAGGGAAGGAAGAATGGAGAGGTGGGGGGGAGGAGAGAAGAGATGGGCTGGAAGAAGGCTGCTATCCAACAGCAACTACCATCTTCTCACGCATGCTGCTCTGACAGCTCTCTAGACAAAGCACTCTTTCCCTTTGATCTAAGATGGAGCTCCAGAGACCTTCTTAACTGAGCATTCTAGATAGTTCTTGAGTAGAACAGTAAATCCCTACCAAATGCTCTTCTCTGTGCCCACCTTTAGCCTTTGGGAATAAAATCTGCACAGCTATTATCAGCTAGTGTTCTTCCTGGCACCGCCAGAATCAGCCGGCCACTCAGCCTCCTCACCTAGCTGTGCTCAGGCCTCGTGAGGTCCTCTCACTCCTCACAGTGACGAGGTAAGGCATCAGCCTCCAAGGTGCAATAGATCATTCTCAGAGGCAATTCTTTTTTATTAGATATCTTCTTTATTTACATTTCAAATGTTATCCCCTTTCCTCCTTTCCCCTCCAAAAACACCCTATCCCATGCCCCTCCTCTGCTCACCAACCCTCCCACTCCCACTTCCCTGTCTTGGCATTTCCCTACACTGGGGCATCCAGCCTTCTCAGGACCAAGGGCCTCTCCTCCCTTTGATGTCCAACAAGGCCATCCTCTGTTACATATGTGACTGGAGCCGTGGGTCCCTCCATGTGTACTCTTTGGTTGGTGGTTTAGTCCCTGGGAGCTCTAGGGGTTCTGGGTGGTTCATATTGTTGTTCCTCCTATGGGGCTGCAAACCCCTTCAGCTCCTTGGGTCCTTTCTCTAGCGCCTTCATTGGGGACCCTGTGCTCAGTCCAATGGTTGGCTGAGAGCATCTCCTTCTGTATTTCTCAGGCTCTGGCAGAGTCTCTCAGGAGACAGCTATATCAGGCTCCTGTCAGCAAGCGCTTGTTGGCATCCACATAGTGTCTGGGTTTGGTGACTGTATATGGGATGGATCCCCAGGTCTCAGAGGTGATTTTTATCTCCAAGCTCCAGACTTCACTAAAGTCCCCAGACCCTGACACCTGAGAGGGGGAAAGGGAATCCTGAACATTCTAGAGAGGCTTCAGGTGGCAAATGCCTAACTAGTTCCAAAGCAACGTGAGTAGGGAGGGACACAGCCGAGCAGACAGTGTCAGTGAGGGACAGGAAGGGGCGGGAGCGGAGGCTGGTAAGGCAGGTGAGACTGGAGACAGAGTGAGCTTCTGGATGCAGCGTAGTTAAGAACAGGGATTTTCCGCATCCGTATGCATGAGGTCAGCATCCGTGATCTCCACAACTACCTCGGAGCATAATTAGCTTCTTTTAAAAGATGCAAAACAAAATACTCTGAGATTAGATCACTTTTTGCAGTCTCGCTGTTCAGAGTGAGGCTTCAAACCTGGTCATCTGAACCCACCCAAAGCCTGGACCACCCCAATGAGGAATCCTGAGAGTCAAATTACTGCAGGGCACAAGGGATGTTTGACTGGGATCAGAAAGCAGCAGTGCTGACATTCGGAATTCAGGGTTTCTGCGTGTCACAGTTTGGGAATGGCACTAACAGGCTGAAGAAAGCCTCTGAGCCACTGAAGACTGCCCATTCCTGGCTTCTGTTTTAATTAGTCCCCCCCCCCCACAGCTAACTTCGATTCCTTCTCACACGAAGTGTAGGTGCCGAGAGCTGCCATGATTCGCTCCCTCATTGTACCGACAAACAACGCCACTGATGAATTCTGCGCTGCTCTTGCCAGTGAAAACGCATGAAGAAATGTCAACCCTAGGCGCCTCACCTGGAAGACGACATTAACTGAGGGCAGGAGACTCACACAGCTGAGCCCACCTGTGCTGTACAAAGAGCCACACGGTCTTCAGGAAGAATCTAACAGCTTGCCCTGTGCACTCTTGAGTCCAGTGGCCATCTTTGCCAAATTACTAATGTGTTGAGTGCTTGTGTCTTTTGCTGGGAAGACACTGGATTTAGTGGAAAGTTCTCACACACCCTTAGAATCTGAAATTAGAATACGTGTTTCGAGTGGATCTGAGTCTCTTGACATTTAGAAGCATCTAGGCTGGAGCGCCATGCTTGCCTGTTCTTATCTGCAGTGCATCCTCCCAGTGCTGAGCTTCAGAGCCTCACGAGCTGCCTCTTCTTCATCCACCCCAAGGAAACACTTTTAGTCAAACTTCCACCAAAAGCTCGTCCCCTTGACACTGCAGGCCTTAAAGAACYGCAGGGTGCCATTGGGTCACAAGTGAAACTGAACTCTCCCTATGGTTCATTTCGTTTCAATTCTAAGTTGAAGGCAAATATCTTTCCCTTAATAAAACATTTCTCTAAATAGAATATGACTTATACGTCAGTAAAAGCCTGCACAATCCTCCCCCAGAAGGCAAATTAAAATGTGATTACTTCTATGCTTATTTAAAGAGTAAATTGCTCCATTTTCATTTTAGCGTCATAGTCAAAACAGAAGGCTAGTCATAAAGACCAGTCTTTTCAGAATTATGTGCCTTTGTTCAGAGTTGGAGTTTATTAAGAAAAGGTTTTATCATAATAAGACAGAGAGACTTGAAGGAAAGGACAACGGTACATGCCCGGCCGTGGGACTGGTCCGCGGAGGGAGGGCCCAGTGCGCTACCATCTCCCCGTGCTACGATCCTCTCCGTTCCTTTAGCTTCACCTTCTTTTATTTGTGGTTTTACAGTGCTTGAGATTGGACCCCAGGCCCTCTGCGTACGAGGAGAGTGCTTTATCCCCTGTGCTCTATCCACAAACAGCCATCTTTCAGCACATATCACGTACCACCAGGCCCCTGCCTTAGKGTTTYGATTACTGTGTTGAGCATCAYGACCCAAAGAAGCTGGTCCTTGGGGAGGAATGTTTTTTTTCCATCCTTTAGCTGCAGTTCATCATAACCAGAGGGCAGGGCTGAACCTCAAGGCAGGAACCAGAAGATGGGAACTAAAAGCGGCAGCCATGCAGGGACACGGCTTGGTGGCTTGCTCGCCATAGCTTGCTCATACTGCTTTCTCACGCAACCGACGGACCGTCTGGCCAGGGATTGCACACCTGCCCCCACTCCATGCCCCCACTCCATGC
>BDUI01002935.1:32263-45795 GCA_002335545.1 Apodemus speciosus | reverse complement strand
TTTGGATGCGGACCTGGACAGTGCGTGGGGTTTGGATGAGGACCTGGACAGTGCGTGGGGTTTGGATGCGGACCTGGACAGTGCGTGGGGGTCTCTGCAACTTCCACAGCCAACAGAGTAACAATCTGTGGGAGATGAGAAAGTAGTTCAGTCCAACATGACTAAGTAGCTGGTGTTGGTTCAGACTTCAGTAGTCTGACCCCAAAGAATTTAGTTTAGGCATATTTAAGCACAGCACAATTTGGTGTAAACGTTCCTGGTGATAATTAACTCAGTCCTGTATATACAACAAAGCTTAAGATRTGACCACATCTTACGTGTGACATCTTCCATAAAAATGGGTTCTGTAGACTGATAAGCTCACAGTAAGGGTCTGGGGRAGGAGCCRGTGAGGTCTCGGCCACATAGTGCAAAGGTCCCAGCCTTCTGGGTAGATAACAGGTTATGTGTCCCTCCCTGTGAAGAGACAATCCTGTGTGTTTAGCATTCCTGTCTCCCCTAGTGCTCATCTGTGAGCACRGAGACCTTCACACCTCCCACAAGACAGATCTGTTCTCTAGCTCTTGTGCAAGGTACTCACCCTTTCCAAATCGTTTCTCCATCTGTGAAATGGGTCRTTACACCTACCTCACAGAGGTGTTGTGAGGGCAACACAAGACATCTTACAAGTTCTTTATCACTTGAAAATCGCTCCAGCAGCTTGAATGCCTCTCCTTACAAGGCAGGAGTTCTCATCACCCACTCATGTGACAGTGCTGATAGGACAGAGGACATGGTCTCTGTAGGGAGCTTACATGAAGGTCTGAGGGAAGACCTGGACTTTAGGGTGCCCTTCATGAGAACCCTAGTTCTCAGAGCATCTCCTGTAAAGTAGTGCTGGCTCATCTGCAGTTTACATCCCAGGGGAGAAAAGCTGCCTTCTCCTCCAGCACCAAGACGTCAGGCTTCCTGACACACCACAGACCCAATGGTGGTGTGAGACAGGGATCCAGAGCACACTCCTGACACACTCCTGCCTCTGGTACTCAGAGAGCAGCCAGGCAAGGCGAGCTACCTGKAGCCAGCACGGGCAGCTGACAGGAGTGAYACAGACCGGGAGCAGGGACCCTTCTGTGCCCTAGCTGCCTGCGTCTGTCCCACACTTTGTTTATTTAGCAAACATAGACCCAAAGCATCCATTTCTGCATGCCCCCATGCCAAGTCTCACTTTCCTTATCTTTAAAGTGGACCCAACAACTGCTGAATGGCTCAGCTGACGAAGGTGTTACTGCTAAGTCTGACAACCATAGTTCTATCCTCAGGACCCACAGTGCTGAAAAGAAAGAACCAGCTCCTGAAATGTGTGCTCTGGCTTCCATACATGCACACATAAAATAGACCAGAGTGCAGCTTGTAAAGAACGAAGGGCTGTGCATGCACARGCTATGTTGCTCCTGGTGCTCCTGGCCCCATTGACACCCACACTGGTGATGTGATGCCTCTGGGACTGTAACAATCTCCTTACAGAAAGGCAAGAGCCTCCCTTTCCACATTGCCATTTTACATCTCCTTCCTGTGTCTCATAGTATCTCCTGAGTTCTCTAGAGAGGTTAGGAACTATTGCCTCTCCTTTAAAAACAAGGAGTCAAAGGCTCATAGCATTCCATAATTKGAATACCATACTAGTGGTAAAGACTTCAGTGTGCAGTCCAGATCTCTGCCCATCACACTGCCTCCCAAAGGACTCTGCTTGTCTGGTAGCTAGCAGACTGTAATGAAAACACACATTCATCAGAACTATTTATGACCACTTCACTTGGCCCATCTTTGTGGGCAGAGAATGTAAGTGGAGAATTCATTTATGTCCATTTTCTTTCTCTCATATGCATGTATAATCTCTTTCCTACAGAGTGACTCCAAACCTGGTGTGCAAATGCACACCTGTAGGTGTAGCACTTTGGAGACTGAGCAGGAGGATTGCTTCAAATTTAACACCACTCTAGTCTACATGATGAATCCTTGTCTCAAAAGAAACAAAAACCACAACAATAATTTTAAAAGTAGCTTCTTGCCAACTTCAACTCTTGGGTGTGAAGAGCTGGCTCAAATATTGTAGTTAAACAGCCATCCCCAGAGCCAAGTCCTGAGATACACAGCCGTCACTATCGAGAGGAGACGCGGCCTGTGACCATGAGGCTCTGCTCCCACCTTACCTGTCTGCCTGCCGCCTGTGTTCACTCCTCTATCTATTCATTCAAAACAACTGGGTTTTATGACACCCACCCAGTCAGTTTGCCTACCTCTGTGTTTAGCTTACTTGAGTCTCTTCACACAGCAAGCAGATCTTTCCAGCTTTCGGTATAACCTGGTGACATCTTACTGAGGGCCATCAGTCTTAACTCAGAATGAAGTCCAAACCCTTACAGGGCTTGCCTGCCCTGGTCCTGGCTGCCTTTCTGAATGTTCTCTTTACACTCACCTTGCTCAAGTTTATCTAGATGCATGGCCTCCTACCCTTTCCCAGAAATGCAAGGACTTGACCTAGGACCTGCACACTGAATGTGTCCTTAGGTCACAGTTCCTTTGCTCACTTCACTGGGAACTGCCTACTCATCCCCCAGTTAGAGTGAGCGAGTTACAACAAGTGTAAATGAATTATCTAGCCTGTATAAAAGACACAGAATCCTGGTATTTTATTTATAAGATGTAAGGCTAGACTGGCAGATTGTACGCTACTCTCTCCTACATCCAATCCATATGCCTCTTGTTACTTGCTGTCTGAGTCTTGCCCAAGCTGCCATGTTCCATCAGTTCATCCTCAGAGTGCACTTCTCAGACACATGCTCCTGATCCCTCCCATCTAATGGAGACCTGCTCCCCCTGCTCCCTCTTGAGACCYTTCACTCAGTTCTTATGTCCCACCTTTCTCTCCTGCCCAATCACAGGCTTTAGCCTGTTATTAACCAATACCTTTAAATTAGGGAGCAAGGCTTATACAACAAAGGCCGGGGTACATGAGAATTCATTTATCTGGAGGCAACCAGATCTTGGGGTTAAGAATTTAGCATTTGTCTACATGGCAACACACCCACTCCCAGCAATCACATTAGTGCCGTTCTCTCATTCTACTTTTTTTTTTCTGCTCTGTGTTATGTCTTCTTGCCTACCTTGTCTCTTAATGATAAGCTGGGCAGCAGTTTGTGTCCATGCTGTCCATAGTATCTAGCCGGGGACATTGGTCTGAATTGAATGAGTCACATCTGGGAGTTACTGACGTAGGGTAGGATTCATAGTCCACAGCAAGGTGAATTAGAGATGGTCCCACACTCATTAAGCTCACAGCCAGGTTAAGAGAAGAGACTGGGGGCTGGAGAGATGGCTCAGCAGTTAAGAACACTGACAGCTCTTCCGAAGGTCCTCTGTTCAAATCCCAGCAACCACATGGTGGCTSACAACCATCTGTAATGAGATTTGACGCCCTCTTCTGGAGTGTTTGAAGATAGCAAAGGAGAATCACATAGAATGAATAAATTAAAGAGAGAGAGAGAGAAGAGACTGGATGTGTGTCCAAGTGCTCTAACAGAGAGAACAGAGAGGCTGTGGCCTCCAGGCAAAGGGAGCCGACTCCTTGGCTAGGGCCGTGTGTAAGCTCTCTGTCACTGTGATGGAGTACCTAAGGAACCTAAATAAGGAAGAATGTTTGGCTCGTCTTAGTGTCAGGAGTCTCAGTTCTTTAAGGCAAATTGTCGAAGAAGGAGAGTGTATTCACCTCATGGAGGCCAGGAAGCAGGAAAAAGGTAGGGCAGAGTTTCAGGGACAAGATGTTCCCTGTAGAACCACACCACTGACACATCCCAATAGCCCATTGCTCTAACCTTATCCTTTACRGCTACCTCTCTGTAGCACTGCCATACCTTCAACACATGAACTCTTAGGGACGCTTTGTACCTACACCTTAACACCATGCCTGCTGTGAGTCTTAGGAATCATAGACATTTGCCAGTTAGAAGAGGCTGGAGAGGTGGCTCAGTGGTTAAGAGCACTGGTTGCTCTTCTGGAGGACGCGGGTTTGATTCCCAGCACCCACATGGGAGCTCACAGTCATCTGTAACTCCAGTTCCAAGAGATCCAGATCCCTATCCTGACTTTCCAGGCACTTGGTGCACAGATATAAATGCAAGCAAGCACTCATGCATAAAATAAAAATAAAACTTTGTAAAAAAAAAATTCATACATACTTTTGGTGTGTGTGGTAATGCACACCAACAAGCCTACCTCTTGGCTCAGGACTCAGGAGACCAAAGCAAGGAGATCATGAATTCAAGACCAACCCCAGCTACAAGGCAAGACCCTACCTATCTTTAAAAATAAGTTCCAAGTGCCTGCCATCTTTGCACGCTGCTTCAGGGAAGCACGGTGGGCACAGGTATTCACAGGAAGAACAATCCCCAGAAGTCCATATGTTCTGTCCCGTAGAGAGGGGAGGGGTCCATGGCTTTAGCTGCCTGGTCCAAGCAGGGATTTTGTTGCTGCAACAAAGCACCAGAACCAAAAAGCAAGTTGGGGAAGAAAGGGTTTATCTGGCTTACCCTTCCATCTCACTGCTCATCACTGAAGGAAGTCGGGACAAGAGCTCAAACGGGGCGGGAACCTGAAGGCAGGAGCTGACAGAGGCCGTGGAGGGCGCTGCTTACTGGCTTGCTCCCGTGACTTANAAAAAAAAATTCATACATACTTTTGGTGTGTGTGGTAATGCACACCAACAAGCCTACCTCTTGGCTCAGGACTCAGGAGACCAAAGCAAGGAGATCATGAATTCAAGACCAACCCCAGCTACAAGGCAAGACCCTACCTATCTTTAAAAATAAGTTCCAAGTGCCTGCCATCTTTGCACGCTGCTTCAGGGAAGCACGGTGGGCACAGGTATTCACAGGAAGAACAATCCCCAGAAGTCCATATGTTCTGTCCCGTAGAGAGGGGAGGGGTCCATGGCTTTAGCTGCCTGGTCCAAGCAGGGATTTTGTTGCTGCAACAAAGCACCAGAACCAAAAAGCAAGTTGGGGAAGAAAGGGTTTATCTGGCTTACCCTTCCATCTCACTGCTCATCACTGAAGGAAGTCGGGACAAGAGCTCAAACGGGGCGGGAACCTGAAGGCAGGAGCTGACAGAGGCCGTGGAGGGCGCTGCTTACTGGCTTGCTCCCGTGACTTACTCATCCTGTTCTTATGGAGCTCAGGACCACCAGCCCAGGCATGGCACCACCCACAGTGGGCTGGGCCCTCCCCCGTCAATCCCTAAATGAGAAAATGCCTACAGTGTTGTTTACAGCTGGATCTTATGGAGGCGTTTCCTCAGCTGAGGTTCCCTCCTTTCAGATAACTCTAGCTCCCTCAAGTTGAAATAAGACTAGCCAGCACAACCAACCCCTTTTCAACTTGGCACACAGACACATCACTATTAAGCCACAGTTCTTCCTTTCTTATCCATCCTTAAGATCTCACATGAAAATCACAAATACCTTTAAAAGTCCCACCGACTTTATAAATTCAAACACATTAAAATTTCAGTCTAAGGTATCCAGTTTAATATTTAAAGTCTTTCAGCTGTGGATTCCTATAGAAATCAAAATTCAATACCTTCTTCAAGAGGGAAGAACCAGKGCAGTATGAGCCACGCAAAACCGAACTCCAACAGTATAAATAACCCAGGGTCCAATTATCTTGGATTCTCTTATGATCATCTGGGCTCTTCCAACAAGATTGAGGCAGTTCTCCAGCTCTGCACACACTGCTTTGTCTGCTAGGCTCTCGCCGCCTCCAGGCCACGCTGCTGTTCTTGGTGGTTAGGCCATGGTTCTGGCTTCTCCCCAGTAYCCAAAAGGCCCCAGGGCCCTGAGGTCTGCTGCTGCAGCTGGGCTATACCTTCGCCAAGAGCCGCTCATAGGCTCTCTTCATGCCACGCTTCAGCTTCTTGGCGTGACCCCTTCACTCCTGGGCCTTTAACTACCACTGAGACTGCACCGCCACCAATAACCTCTCCTGGCCTCTCACAGTGAGGCGCCTCAGCTGCTCTCCACGACCCCTTCATGCTCTCAAAACCAGTACCACATGCTTGACTCTTATACTACCAAGTTTGGCTGCCTCTAGAACACAGCTTGTGTGCTGACTCTCAGCAAACACTTCCCAGATTTCACTCACCTAACAATGCTGGTTTCTTCTTAAACACCACCAAATTCTAAGCTCCAGCCGACCAGCACTGAGTACCCCAGCAATGCAAAGGTTTCRTTCTGGTACTTTTGGTATCTTGTCAATCACAGCAGATTCTTCAGCCCCAGCTGAATCTTAAATCAAAATATCAAATGGCCCTGATAGAGTTTTTATACTTCCCTCTGAAACTTCACAAGCCAGACCCCCATCCTCTGCACTGCTTTCAACATTCGAAGGCTTTCTAGCAGTTGGGATGGAAAGGGTTTGTTTGGCTTACACTTACCACTGTTTATCGATGAAGGAAGTCCGGAAAGGAACTCAAACAGGGCGGGAACCTGGCCATAGAGGGGTGCTGCTTACTGGCTTGCTCCCCTGGCTTGCTCAGCCTGCTTTCCTATAGAACCCAGGACCACCAGCCCCGGGATGGCACCACCCACAGTGGGCTGGGGCCTCCCCCATCAATCACTAATGAAGAAAATGCCTACAGTGTTGCTTACAGATGGACCTTATGAAGGCATTTCCTCAGCTGAGGTTCCCTCCTTTCAGATAAGTCTAGCTTGTTTCAAGTGGAATTAAGACTAGTACAGTTGCTGATGAGAAGAGGCAGTGAGAAGCTAGGTCAGGAATTTAAGAAGCCCCCAGATCCCAAACAGGGTGATCCCATGAGAACCACTGGGGAATCTCTGTAGGTCCCTGTCCAGGGAATAGTGAGGAAGGACTATACCTTCTGACCTTCAACCTGTGGACACAGGCCTGAAGACGCAAGCTTGAGAAGAGGCCCATGCGAGGCTGTTGGGAAGTTCCCCAAATGAAAACACACAAGGCTTAGAGCTGGAAAAGCCAGAGAATGTGCACTTGAGTTTTTGGGAGAGAGGCCAGAGACCAAAAGCAAGGAGAAACCATAGTCCACTGAGGAAGTCGGCTTGTCTCGTAACCAGTGCTAACTTCAGTATCCTATACAGAGTAATAAAACACCGCCAGAAGCACCTGGGAAGGAAGGGTTTTTGCTTGGCATATAGAGTTATAGACCATCCATCCCTACAACAAAGCAGGAACTCAATCACTAGTCCCAGCCATATGAAGAGTAAGGAGAAGAAACACATCCTTGTTTGCTCTGGACTAGCCTCCTCCTCTTCCAGACCCCTGCAAGACGGTCGGGGGGGGGGGGGGGTTCTAGGTTGTGTCAAGTTGACAGTTAAAACTATCAAGCACCGCCCCCAAGGAGCAGGAGCAGCTATGGGGCAGGAAGGGACGATGCCCAGCACCAGGGCCTGGTGATCCTTCCCTCCTGCCACTGTTCCCACCGACCTGGCTGTCACTGTCTTGTGGCCATAGTTGCCAGCAAGGTGTTCTGTAGCCATCGAAGCCAGCTCTGCCTGGAAGGCAATGCTCATGTCACGCCCTGAGGAAACAACTGCAGCAGCTGTAGAGCCAGGCTTTGTGAACCAGGGCACAGCAGGAGCAGGGACAGCCTGCCACACAGAAGGCACTGTCACTGTACCCACGGGGCTGACAGCACTAAGGCATGGCTGAGTGCAGTGGCACTGCCTGGGGACAGCAGGGGTGCCAGTGCAGTATAAAATGGATGCTTGCTGACAGACTGAGGAGACAGTCTTGCACACCTTGGAGCTGGTAAGGCTAGGAGATAATTTAGGAATGAAAGGAGCAAATTAAGAGAAAAGCCAAATGTAATGGTGATGAGGGACCAAGAGGCCTAAGGAGGGTTGGGGAAGAGACGGTGCCAAAAGTGCCCAGTGCCCAGGAATTGATCTGCCTGCTCACCTGTCCCCTCTTCCTGCATTCATCCCTGCTTCCGTCAGAGTAAGAAGAGAGCTAGGCTGGGAGGTCCCTTCAGACAGACACCTGGTATACCGCCCTGCTGCTGCAAGGGGTCTACACAGTCCCTCAGGGCCCATGGAGCATGCTGGAATCAGGTAGCCAGGAGGGCTCTGATAGGCTAGCTGGGAAGCTTCATTAAAGATTGACAAAGTGAAGCCCACTTGCCCACAGGACAGCATATCAGTTACCACTGCACCAGCCAGGCGGCTGAGGAAGAGGAGGTAAGTGGCCAGGATGCGCAAGGCACCTTGCAGGCTGTGCGGAGGAGCCCTGCCGGTAATGGTCAGCAGGGAGTGGACCTTTCACTGCTTCTGCTTCTGCCACTGTGACTGCACCGTGCTTTGCAGAGTGACCTGTAGGTGATGGAGCTCCCCCCTTCCTTCCTGCTCCTCCTGGGATTCCTCTCTCCCAACTGCTGGGCTGGGCTGGGGTGGGGGGGGCGCTGAGTGCTGCATCCTGGGAGAGCATCTCCCCCGTGTCTAGGCTCCTTGCAGAATTGGCAGGATAAACTGGCATCGGGAGGCCTGGACTCCTGCTCTAACTGCACTGCCCAGTGGAGGCCTGATCACTCCAGACAAGACGTCCTCCCTTCCCAAGTTGAGTCTAAGTTTCCCTAGCTGTAAAGGAAAACTAATGCATCCTATTGGAGAATTGAGCAAATTAACCCCCCAAAGTGATATGAAAATGCTTTGTAAGATACAAAAATGTAGTAGATGGTTACTGTAATTCTGTTTGAGGTTCATTTAGGATTAATTCTGTGATCCTTAATGAGTTTTTAGGAAAGAGGAGGGAAATGGTATTAGAAGAACTGCTTGCCTGAGGAGATCTCACCTGACCAAGCCAAGCCCATGGGTGGGGTGCTCTGAACTGAGAACTGGAGGCTGGATTCTGGCTGTGTGTTGGCTCTGATGTGGACATAACCTTGAGCAAACTGCTGCCCTATCCCTGGGTCTTCATATAAGGAGAGGGTCGGAGACCAGAGAGGAGTACTCACTGGCACCAGGTCTCTAGCTGTCATCTGTCACAATCAGAAGAGGTCCTCTTCTCTGCATGTTATTTCTGAATAACATGAGAGAATAACAGAGTCTGGTCGCTCTTTTCTGTATGTGGCCTGGGCTTCTACCTTCTTGGAAGCAGTCTCCCTGTCTGTAAGAGACCCTCCATGCCACAGGGCTGTCACAGCCCATGCTCTTGGGCCAGACAATGTCTGCTGGGCTAGCTGCTGAGTTGTAAGTGCCCAGCCCAGTGCCAGGGCTCAGGAATGAGGGAATGTGGCTGGAGGACCAGAGGCAGCAGATCAGAGGCAAAGATGTGATCTGAGCACAACAGGCAGTGGCCATTAGCTATCATGAGCCTAAATTGCTGTGCCAGAGACTAGGCAGATCTCTGTGAGGTACAGACCAGCTACACAGCAAGTTCAGGTCAGCTAGAGTAACACAGCGAGACCCTGTCTCAGAATCAAAAATGTGGAAGGTGGGGACAGTCAAGCATTTGTCCATTGGTRAGCTTGACACAGGAGCTGCCTTTGCTTCGTAAGTATGGATGTGAGGTGTTTATGTACCGGGGCTGAGGCTAGTATGAGTATGCTAGACGGCTCGTGGGCTGGGGGACATTGTCCTGCGAGCTGGCTCCAGTCCYCCTACCATTCCTGCGTGGCCTGGACCTGGTAACTCTCTGTCCGTGTAAGACTCCCTTCTTACACAGACCTTTGTCTACGTAGCACCCATTCGGATGGAARGGCCTAGTCTCCAGCCAAGAGGGAAAGAGGAAAAACAGGCAGCTAGGAAGATGGTAGCAGGAGAAGCCGAGAGCGACTCGAGGGCTTGGGCCGCTGCCCAGCTCAGAGCAGGCAGCTGTCGTCTGCTGGCCAGAAATTACATCAGGCCTCACTGAGCGGGTGCGGGTGCGGGTCCTTTGTCTCTGGCACTCCTGGTTCTCAGGTTCCATCTTTTCAGAAGCCCAGGAGATACCTTTCCTAACAAGTAAGCTCAGGAAACTTAGCCTGAGCTCTGTCCCAGAGGAGCTAAGGCTGCCGTCCAGAGTGTCAGTGGTGGAGAGGGAGGGAGCAGAGCATCGTTAGGAGCAGGGTCAGCCTTGCCTCCTGCCCACTCAGAATGTAAAGTTACACAAGACACCAAGCAGGGACTGGAGGGACTTGTAACCACTTTGTTACCTGTCCCAAAGGTGGTACCTGCTACTCATGCATAATTTGGTATGTTTTCTTGTTTGTCCTTTTGAATTGTAGATATTTGGAGGCTAGAGTAGATCTGTTGCTCAATGGCAGAATCCCAGACTTAATCCCCAGATAAAGGGGCAGGTYGTAGGGGGGTGGAAATAATGATCCTTRTTTCCATCTTTCACGTCTATAGGAAACTGAGGCCCAAAGAAGRAAGGAAGTCTTAATCACTTAGAGGCAAACCCAGCAAAGACTAATCTAGCAAAGACTCAGGAGGCTAGGGGTTCAAGCCCAGCCTGTGCTACATAGTGAGACCTTCTCTCAAAATGTAAAACATAAATACCATAGATAAAATCACCCTGGAGGAGACTTCTGTAAATATAAGCATCCTATAAGAGTACAGCCAGGAATGGGAAGGGGCTGCAAGGTGAGGTGCAGGACTAGTGGGACGACGGGGAGAGCATAGCTTGGTCCCCTATACAGCACCCCTTCTAATCCGTCAGCCTTCAAGGCACAGCTCTGAGCAGACAGTTTTCAGCCATGAAGAGAAGGATCCTGCCTAGGATCCAGGACACAGACTAAAGGCGGGCACYGCCAGCAGGCTTACTCAGTCTTGAAGATGCTTGAGGGATGGCGGCGGCTGCTCTGACCCGCCCATCACCTCCAGTGGGTTCCCACCCATCACCTCCAGTGGGCTCCCGTGTGCTTCTGCCCTGCCCAGTGCTGCGCTCACTCAGAGGGATCCAGTCTCCTGTCTCCCTCCGTGTCCTAACTATTCTCTCCTCTCCAGCCAGCTTCCTTTCTCCTCCTGTCATTCTACTTCCTGTGGTCCCATGGGTGGAGATGGCCCCCTCACTCTCTTGTTTATTTCCTGTCGTGATCCCCACCTCGTGACCTTCAAGGATAAAGGACAWCCTCTGGTTTTCCAGATATYTGGGAARTGTGAGTGYRTAGTGGCACTTGTAACTGAGGCTAGAAAGCAGACCTTCCCAGCATCAAGAAGTCAGTCCTTCCCAAGAAACACCATAGCTTGAAGCAGATAAGCTTGGATTCCAGTTTCCCCTGAGGCTCAGCCTCTATCCTAGCAGTTCTTTGTGTTCTGAGAGGAAGGCCATCAGGAGGTAGTTCTATCTCTTCTCTTCTGTCTCTTGTCTGGCTTGCTGCGGGGGGGGGGGGGGGGGGGGGGAGTAAGGCTCACTGGGGGTAGGGGCTGGACCTACAGGAGCCAGTCACGCCCTGTAGCAGTTACAGGTGTATGCATACAGCCTTGATTCCAGCTCCGGCTCCAGTGCCCTCTCTGGCCTTCTCGGGCACCCATCCTCATGTAACAGATAAGGAGATGCATACACATAAGTAAACATAAAATGAATCGTTTTTAAAAATATCCTTAAGGCAGGCATGGTGGTGCATGCCTTCGGTCCCAGCACTTGGGAGGCAAGTGGATCTCTATGAGTTCAAGGCCAACAGTCTACAGAGCGAATTCCAGGACAGACAGCCAGAGCTGTTGAACAGAGAATCCCTGTCTTGAAAAACCAACCAGTCAAATAAAATAAATACCCTTAAGTACTGAATTGTAGAAGGTAGATCAGGGACCATCCTCCTCACCCCTCATCCTGCAAGGTCACAGCTCAGCCCAGGAGGCAGGAGGTGGCACCATGAGTCTACCATCTTGGCCTATGGTTACAGCCATAAGGGAAGTTATCTGCAGTAGCTCAACATAGGACAAATGAATGTCCCCTCAGTCATGACCATAGCTTTCCTGTTGACATCTACTCCTACTCGAGAAGTGCTGCCTAGCTAGAGAGGCCCCTGTAAGTGGACTGTTGTCCAGGGCTTCTCAGGGACCAGCAACCCTTACAGAAGAAGAAGCCTCTTCCCTCCTCTGAAGCCCTCTGTCAGAATCTGCCATGGCACATGTGCTTGGACAATGGATTAGGATAGAGGCCCTCACATGTACAAGAGCATTCTTTTCCTGCTCAGGACAGAGCTTCAGGCTTGGAAGGGACTGGCYGTGGCTCCTGATGGCCTCCCAGCTTTCTGTAGTAGTGGCTAGTTGCRGGTGTTGGGAGTATAGGTCAGCGTAGACTGAGAAGTCCAYGTGTCTGACAGCAGAACACTGAGCATAGCTGCTATCAGAGTGTCTTATCAAGAGAAGAGACAACCACAGTAACCAAGCCAGGCCAGAGGTTCCGCGCACCTGCATCGGCCAGTCTGGGCCAGGCATCCAGGGTCTTAGTCATAAGGTGGGACCAGGCCTCAGGCAAGGAGCAGCACAAGGTTGCCAGAATAGGAACTCAGCCTCCAGGAGGAGAGCAGTCTAGACGCAGTTGTTCAAGCTTGAACCTAAGACAGGCAACTGCTGTAAGAAAACACCATAAGCAAAAGAAGCTTACTTACCTTGGCTCCCAGTTCCAGAGGCATAGAGTCCATCATGGTGGGGGTGGAGGAGGGAGCAGCGCACAAACTGGAAGCAGCACCCGCTGCAGTCCCCAGAGCCCGTCCCCAGTGACGTACTTCCTGCAGTGAAGTCATGCCTCCTAAACCTCCCGAACAGCACCTCTCACTGGTGACCCRGTGTTTAGCTAGCCAGAGCTATGGAGGGCATTTCTCCTTTAAACCACCACAGCCTTGGCCAGGCTAACAGCAGAGTCCCAGGATATAGGCTGAGGCGTTGTGAAACCTGCCTTCACCAGCACAAGGGAGGCAGAGGTCAAGCAACTCCTTTCTACTGAGCGGTCAAGCAACTCCTTTCTACTGAGCGGTCAAGCACAAGTCTGCGCCTGAATGCTCCATCCAGGGGCAGGGCAGCTTGTGGCGTCTACTGAGCGGTCAAGCACAAGTCTGCGCCTGAATGCTCCATCCAGGGGCAGGGCAGCTTGTGGCGCTTCAGGTGGCGTGTAAGTCCGCCTTCTCATTCTTCAGCCAGTCTGACTGACAGCATGCTGAAACTGAACTTGAGAAGGAGACATTTGGCAGGTGCTTTGTCTTGATCTGCTTCTTGCACAGCCTTTGAGCAAGTCACCGAACTTTCTGGGCCTGGCTTCCTTAGTGGTCCCAAGCCCTCATGGACACTCTCCTAGCTGTGGGAGAATTACAGTTGAAATATAGATTGAGTAAAAGTTGTCTGAGAATTGCTCTGATCAGGTTCCCATAGGAAATAACATTTTCTGTACGCAAGAAGAGGAAGACAACTAAGACCCTGGGCTTCTGGGAAGTAGGAGGCTGAAGAGCCTGCCAGCTGTCTGAGGTGTAGATTCACACTCACTTCACCCAAAGGTAGAAACAAAGCCGTTTGCACAAGCCACTGATTGGATTGTACACTTAGTTTTTTT
>BDUI01002934.1:37176-47915 GCA_002335545.1 Apodemus speciosus | reverse complement strand
TTGTTTTTTGTTTTTTCGAGACAGGGTTTCTCTGTGTAGTCCTGGCTGTCCTGGAACTCACTCTGTAGACCAGGCTGGCCTCGAACTCAGAAAGCCGCCTGCCTCTGCCTCCCAAGTGCTGGGATTACAGGCGTGCGCCACCACGCCCGGCTCAGGGTCTTGTTTTTAAAAATGCCACCACCACCAACAAAAGTAAATAACTAGTTTTAAAAAATCATCAGCATAGCTGTGTTCCTTCCCAGGGCTACTCTGTAGCAGTTCTAGAACTGCTGTGGTTGATTCTTCTATGGACACTTTTTTCTGCTATAAAAATCCATATTGCTGCCAAACATGGTGGCACATGCCTTTATTCCCAGCAGTCAGGAGGCAGTGGCAGGTGCTCTCTGAGTTCGACACTAGCCTGGTCTACAGAGCAAGTTCCAGGACAGCCAGGATTAGTACAAAAACAAAAAAACAAACAAACAAAAAAAAAAAACAACCCTGTCTCAAAAAGCCATTTAAAAAAAATAATCCGCATTGTAAGGCTTTGGCTTGAGGTCACTTTACAGCGTCAGTATCCCGCTAAGTATCCCTGTATCCATGGAGTGGATCAGGCTAGCGTGCTCCTTGGTTAGTTACTCTCTATACTGCTTTGGAGGCAGTGCTGCTGAGACTCCAGTAGAAGGGCACCTGTTAGAAGATGGTGTTAGCTTGGCCCCCAAGAGTAGAGAAGAGTCTGGCTTCTCCTAACCCCGATCATTGTTCTGCAGAGGCGTAAGGGGCCAGGAGTAGGCATGCAAAATACATTGGATGCTCTTCCGGTATCAGTCAGTCTCAGTCCCTTACCCCAACTCCACCCTTTCTCCATTTACTTTACCTTTCTTTTTTAACTCAGGACTTTACATATGCTAGGGAAAGACTAGCACTGAACCATATCCCGAGTATTCAGCCTTCCTTTCTTGAGGGATTGATACTAAAGCAGCCTTGAGGAAGGGGTTGAGGTACAGATAGCAAGACCCTTGTTGGGGAGGACAGCATGGCCCCTCTGGCTCCCAGCCTAGCAGGTGAGAACTGCTTCCTTGAGGACCACAACAATGCCATTCCCCACAGTATGTTTTCCGGTTAGCAGAAGAAGTGGAGTTACTTTCAGGGTCTGGGCTCAACACATGGAAGTTTTTTGTTTATATGTATGTATCCACGTGCCTGTATGTGTCCTATGCAGCATTTGCTAAAACCTGCGTATAATTTGTGTCCTTTTATTTCGCATAATTTTATAAATATTGGAAATGGCTGGGTTATCTTGGAGATAGATTTGTCACAAGCTTCACGTCTGGCTGGCTTCCCCTGGTGAGACTTGGGTATTATTATCTTCCAGCCCCCTTGCCTCCCCTTCCTCCTGCTTCTCGCCTCCCCTCTGTGATAGCAGCAGGACACAGATGCTCCTACATGCGAGGCAGCCACAGTGCTGCTGTCCTGGATCCCCAGCCCCTAGTTCTTTTGCTGGCATAGGTAACACTTTCATAATAAAGAAATGTATATATATATTACATTGCTTTCTGGGGCTAGAGAGATAGCTCAGCGGTTAAGAGCACTTGCTGCTCTTGTAGAGGACCAGGTTTGGTTCCCAGAATCCACATGAGAGCTTACGATGGCCGTAACTCCAGTTCCAGAGGATACACACTCTCTTCTTTACTCTGCGGGCCCCAGCCATACACACAGCACAGTGCATTTGCTGACATGCAGGCAAACATTCAAAATATGAAACAACAAGGAAATAAGAAGAGCTTAAAGTTCACTTTGGTATCCTCCAAAGTAGTGTTCTTAACTTAAACTGTGCTTATTTTGTTAGAAACTTATTTTTCTTTTTTATGTACTAGTGTTTTGACTGTAGGTAGGTATGTATGTGTACTGTGTGTGTGCCTGGTACTTATGGAGACCACAGGAGGGCACCAGATCCCCTGGGTCTGGAGTTGCACACGCACTATGAGTCACCATGTGAGAGCTGCGAACCAAGCCCAGGTCTCTGCAAGAACACCAGGCGCTTTTAAACCACGGAGCCGTCTCTCCAGCCCCAAGAAAAAGACATTTTAGAATTATCAATATTCACATGGGCTCATCTGAGCGTTTTTTTTCAAAGTACATTGCTCTTCTGTTTATGATAATAAGTTACAGCCGGGCGTGGTGGCGCACGCCTGTAATCCCAGCACTTGGGAGGCAGAGGCAGGCGGCTTTCTGAGTTCGAGGCCAGCCTGGTCTACAGAGTGAGTTCCAGGACAGCCAGGACTACACAGAGAAACCCTGTCTCGAAAAACCAAAAAAAAAAAAAAAAAAAAAAAAAAAGATAATAAGTTACTTTCCAAGAGCATAATATTTTTGTCTAAAATTAAAACTTTATTGAAAAACTGACACCAAAATAACATAGGAGTACAATATTTTTTAAAAGAGTGTATTCTGTAATAAAAGGTTACATTTGTTTTTAGTTTATGCCAAGCATTTTGTTGATATTATCTCATTGATCCCTTAAAGCATAAGAAGCCAGCCAGCCGCATGTGTACAGCCTTAGAACATTCTCCCATATCTGCCCACACAGGTCATGAGACTCATCTTTGTACACATGCATGTAATGTACACACGTGTATGCACACATACAGCATTCCTCGCGCAGCCAGCTTTAGTGAGGTTAAACTGATGTTGGACAGTATGCCCTTCCACAAAGACTGTGCTCCTGTTAACCGTGAGGTGCCTGTCTCTTCACCTGCTATCTGGAATTCTTGCGCCTTTGGTACATGGTATATTATGAAGTCGATTTTGCCCATATTCCTCCTTTTCCTCTAGAGCAGTGGTTCTCAATCTTCCTAATGCTGCAGTCCTGTAATATGCTCCTCATGTAATATGCTGACCCTCAACCATAAGATTTCCTTGCTACTTCAAACTGTATTTTTGCTACTGTTACAAATCATAATGTAAATATCTGATATGCAGCTTATCTAATAGGTGACCCCCAAAGGGGTTGTGACCCAGGGGTAGAGAACCACAATGCTAGAGCCAGTACTACCAAATGGCAGGCTCACTAGGGACACAGATACTTCTAACTAGTACAGAGGGCCCCAGAGTACCACCCTGCTTTTCTGACCATTTAGTAATTCTGTCAAGTGTTGCTGTGTCAGGCATCCTCTGTATCCTGGCAGCTGCCAGCAGTGCCTGGCTAGTTGCCATTTTAGGTAGCCCTGAGTGAGCTCATTGACTAAATCTGGACTTGCTGCAGTCTACCAGAAGACAGCCATCTCTATAAGCTCAAGGGCAACATACCCCAGAGAGCTGTAGCTACTCCTGTGACCTGTAAGCGCACAGAGGGAGGCTCTTTTTCCTTTTCCCCTTCCAGGTTACACTGAGGTGTGCGTAGGGGAGACCTCTTGGGGATATATGTAGTCTGCCCCTCCAGCGCTCCATGAGAAATGTCGGTCGTGAGTGTTACCTTGAGCTCTTCTTTTTTTCTAGCATGGTCTCGTCTTACCTGGTGCATCATGGGTATTGTGCCACAGCCACAGCTTTTGCCCGAATGACTGAAACCCCGATTCAGGAAGAGCAGGCATCCATAAAGAACAGACAAAGTAAGGTTAATGTTTCTCTCCTCATGCCTCCTTACCTGCCCTGAATCTGTAGCTCCTTTCTGGTTAGTCTGTCAAGAGTACAGCCTAACCTTTATCCRTACCATTCTGGAGACCAACTTGCTGGCTCCAGTCCCTGCTCCTGTCCTTCATTCAAGATAAAACTGACACAGGGGCAGCCAGTGGCCCCGGAAGGTCTTAGAGCAACCTCCCTAACACACTTTGGAAATCCAGTGCAGGCCTGGTCCTGTGATCGCAGAATCCTGTTCCTCCATGTCTGTCTCCTTTCCCTGTGCCCTGAATCCCAGATTCTATTTGGCCTCCTATCTGTGATCACCCAAAGGAGTTTTTGTTTGTACTACACTGCTCTGCCTCTGCCGTTGCGTACTCAGGTTTAACCGTCCTGCCTGTTTGTAGCCAGAAAGAGGACTCCATACTCAGACAGGGTGACGCGATGCTCTGTGATGGTGTCATGCTAGCTCCCTGCTCCCTACTTCTTGTCCTACACTTTGCAGATAACCAATTCTTTCTTGACCAAAGGCAACTCTCCTAGTATTCTTTGTGTTTGGAGCATTTTAATGGAAGCGGGGAAGGTGGATAGAGACCAGAACCCACACAGTTTAAAATAAGAAGAGAGGACAATGTAGGTGCCTGGATATGTGCATATAAATTAATGTGTCTGTGAGTGCCTGCCTTTGTGTCTCTGAGGCCATCATCTCTGTGTCTGTGTCTGTGCATGTGTCTTCCTGGACGAGCTGTGCTCAGCCAGATAGATGTAAAGGTATCCTATTCTYRGGATCTACAAATGAGAGAGCCTCAGGCCCAGAATCACAAGATGCACCAGGCCCTAGGACAAGAGTGAGAAGGCAATAGCAAGATGCCGATGGCCAGAGAGATGCCATCATTAGAGATGCCAGTGTGAGGTAGTCCACCTCTTCTCCCAGTAGAGAGCACACTACAGCATTTACAGATGGTAGAGATGTGGACCCTAGCCCAAGCCAGTGCACACTCCGGTGAGGCCTGAAGAGAGAACTATCTAAAGAGGCATCCTCAGGCTGTCCCAAGACGCCTCCCCTCACTAGCTGCCTGGCTGCCTGTGCCCTGCAGGAATGGACTTCCAGACTCACCTCCGACCTCTGGGCTATGAGCTCTTCTTGTTCTCCCCTCATATGCTAAGCCAGCCTCTGCCATGGTGCTGGACAAGCATATTCTCTCAGCCTTTTCTGTGAGCTTCTCCAACTAGCAGGATGCCAAGAGCCAGCCCACCTGACTTCTGTCTGGCCCCTGCCCTCAGTCTGGCCACAAGCCAGGTTTGGGGCCAGGGATATGGAGGCAATCTCAGCCCTCACTCACAGCCATGTGCTTCTCTACAGAAATCCAGAAGCTGGTGCTGGAAGGCCGGGTGGGCGAAGCCATTGAGACAACCCAGCGCTTCTATCCTGGGCTGCTGGAGCATAACCCCAACCTGCTCTTCATGCTCAAGTAAGTTAGGTTTATGGTTCTGAGTCTGGCTCTCAGCTTGCAGCCAGAGCCCACCCGGCCAGAGCATCAGTGCTCTGCTCCCTTCACAGGTGTCGACAGTTCGTAGAGATGGTGAATGGCACCGACAGTGAGGTCCGCAGCCTGAGCTCCCGAAGCCCCAAGTCCCAGGACAGCTACCCTGGCTCCCCCAGCCTCAGCCCTCGCCACGGCCCCAGTTCCCACATACACAGCACAGGTCAGCCATTCTCCAGAGTTCTCTGGGAGGAGCTGGTGTGGGGAGAGTGGCCATCCCACATACCTTTCCTTGTGATGGGCTTAGAACTGGCAGCTAGATTGGGTGGAAGGGAAAGGGGCCGCCCAGGCACTCCCTGAGGCTCCACTTCTGACCTCCCTTCTCTGACCCACCTGGCCTTTTAGGAGCAGACAGTCCCAGCTGCAGCAATGGCGTCGCATCCACCAAGAACAAACAGAACCACAGTAAATACCCCGCACCCAGCTCCTCCTCCTCGTCCTCATCCTCCTCGTCCTCCTCTTCCCCGTCCTCCGTCAATTACTCCGAGTCCAACTCAACAGACTCTACCAAGTCCCAGCCCCACAGCAGTACCAGTAACCAGGAGACCAGGTGCCTGTCTTGCTCCTCTCTCTGCACTCTGCTTCTGTTCTGTGCCTGCTGGACCCACCTCTGTTCTTTTAAATGCTGCCTTCTGCCCTTTACCCTCACCTCTGTTGTAGGTCTGTGGCTGGATTGCAACCTGCCGACAGGTCAGGCCAAACACTTGGTTCTGGCTTTTGTCCCTATTCACGATGTAGCTGTCAATTTTCTTGCCTTTGGTTTTGTCTGGAGTTACGGCTCTGCCAGACTTGAACATGATGGCCTCCTCCCAGGAGGCTGGGCCTATTAGAACATCTAGGGTCTACAGTTAAGGAGTTTTGTGGAATCAGGTTCATGGACGGCTATGTGAACTGGTGTAGACTGCAGCTCCAGATAGCATTTATCAGGTCCTAGGCATGCTGAGAAGCTGACCTTGGCTGGGTCCCAGCCAAGGCCACCGAGATACCCAATCAGTTCTGTTGGTAGGGATGAGAGGGATACATTGAAGATATATATCACCTCAGAGGAGAGCCAGTGAGAAGAGAGTCACAGGGGCAGCTTTGAGACAAGAATGGGAATCATRTAACAGGCACCTGGAGATCACCATAGTAGGGCTAAGTTTGAAACCTAGAAAGCTTGGGCTGTTCTTTCATGTTCCTGGCGGACCTTCAGTTTGATGCCGTTATAGGACCCGTTATGGTCTCTCAGGTAAACACCACCAGTTTACCTGAAGCAGTGGTCAGCAAAACCTCAAGGAGGCCCAACTTCTGTCTCAACCCTGCTCCACAGTGACAGCGAGATGGAGATGGAGGCAGAGCACTATCCCAATGGTGTGCTGGAAAGCGTCTCCACGCGCATCGTCAATGGGGCCTACAAGCACGACGACCTACAGACAGATGAGTCCAGCATGGGTAAGTACTGATCCTTAGGATGACCCAGCTCCTGTGTTCCTTGAGAGGGCAGCATGCAATCCTAAGGCCCACATCCTCTGAGGAAGGGCTAAGATGGCAGGCTCTGGCAGCTTGAGAAACCCGAGCTTTACTGAGTCTACCATGGTCTTGGTCATTTCTGGATGATCCTTAAGGTGGATTCCAGTGGGTGGAAAGGTGCATTCCTGCTGCCAAGACCAGAACCTGCAAGACTAAAGGGAGCCCAGGAATGTGGGTCTCATCGGCACCATGCACTTGCGAAGGGTGGAGGAGGGAGTCCCAAGTCGCGCCCCGATCTGCTTGCCAGGCGGACACAGGCGTCTCCACTTGCTCTCCAAGCTCGCCTGCCTTCCAGAAGCTGTTAGCTTAATGGGGTCCTTGTCCTTCCCTCTCCACCCTCTAATGTGTTTTCTGTGGGCCTCTGTGTGCAGACGATGGGCATCCACGGCGGCAGCTCTGCGGGGGCAACCAGGCCGCCACAGAAAGGATCATCCTGTTTGGCCGAGAGCTGCAGGCACTGAGCGAGCAGCTGGGCCGAGAGTTCGGCAAGAACCTGGCGCACACGGAGATGCTGCAGGTACCGGATACGCTGGTGCCAGGCTCCGGGAACACCTGAGGGCAGTAGGAATCGGCCAGAATGGGCAGCAGCGGAACTCGGGGTCTAACTCTGTAGCCCGGGGATATGGAGCGCCCCCTGGGTCCCATGCCGTATTCTGTCCTCCTCTGAAGCTCCAGGCTATGGAGTGCGCTGCATCCCCCTCACGGGCGCTCTGTCCCTTAGGATGCCTTTAGCCTGCTAGCATACTCGGACCCCTGGAGCTGCCCGGTTGGTCATCAGCTCGATCCCATCCAGAGGGAGCCTGTGTGTGCTGCCCTCAACAGCGCCATCTTAGGTGAGTGCGTCTAAGGTAAAAGCTAACCCATGGGTGTGACATCGCATAGACCCTCAGAGCTTTTAGGACTAATCCAAACCCTAACCTCCCTTTGCCCAGCTGAGGTTATTGGCTGCTTGTTTGTGCCGTGTGCCAGCCTAGCTTCCTTGCCCTAGAGGAGGCCAAGGTCCTCAGGTTCCTATCATGAAAGCAGGTCCATGGCCTGGTGACCAGGACACTCTTCCCAGAGTTCTCTCCATAGCTTTAATTCCACTTGGCTCAGTATTGACCATACCTTGTAATCTCTCCACAGAGTCTCAGAACCTGCCAAAGCAGCCTCCTCTGATGCTCGCCTTGGGCCAGGCCTCTGAATGTCTACGGCTCATGGCCCGAGCAGGCCTGGGCTCTTGCTCCTTTGCCAGAGTCGACGACTACTTGCACTAGCAGACCTTCTCGCCGGCCCTGACTAGCCTCCTTCAGCCCTAGGGCTGGAGCGACCCTGCCCTCCACAGGCATCTGGTACAGAGACCTGGAAGCCATGGGCAGTCCACTCTTCCTACCTGGCCGGTCCATCCTCCTTCCCTCCTGTCCTCCCTCCCTCCCTGTCCTCTCCTCCTTGTCCCCTTCCGCGCGCAGCGGCCTGTGACTCAGTATTGGCTGGTTACTCATGTAGTAGCTTCTCCTTTAAAGGAGATTTTGTTTTGAGGAGAGGTTGGGTTTTTTTGTTTTTGATTTTGTTTTTTTAACTTTTTTTCCTCCTGACTGAGCCACCAGTGTTTATCTCGGGAGAGTTTGTGCTGAGCTGGTTTCTGCTAATTTAGAAATGGAGCTTATCCAGGTTGATGATAGCTTATTATTTTCATAAGTAAAAAACAAACAAACGAGATTATATATATATATAAATATATATTAAAAAAAGACACAGTATTTATCGTAGCACTAGTGGTCCAGCACCTCTTGGGTGAGGCTGTCCAGACACCATGTGTTTTTATTTGAGTCCAACTCATTAAAAAAGAATCATCTCTTGTCACTTCAATCAAGTGATTTGTTTATTTTAGGCTCCCCTTTTGTTGAGCCTCAGGTTCAGCTGCTGCCCAGGGAAGTATGGGTTTTGGGGAAGGCTGCTTGGTGGGCAAGGTCAGACTCAACTGTTATGCAGCATCCCAAGAGGTGTGGCTCTCTAGGCCCCCTATAGGTAAACAAAACAGCTGCAGGTTTGGGGATTCAGGGAGGTGAGGCAGGCCAGGGGCACACAGCAAAGCAAGGGAACACAGGGTCCGTAGCCAGCATTCTGTCTACTGCTCTACCCTGCCTCTCACTGCCTGCCTTGCCCCTCTCTCCCATCTCAATGCCTGCCTTCCCTTGTTAAGATGGCCAAATAATTCATTACTCTCAGTTGATTGCCTGGAAACTACCTGCCTTCAACCCAAGAGCTGCTGTGTGCCAGGCTGCCAAGAGGAAGCCATTCCCAACACAGAGACCCTTAAGGACAGGGCTGCTTTCTTCCCGCCGGAGTCTTCACCATCACTGCCCAACTCTGATGGGATGGATGCTGTCTGTGGAGAAGTTGGTACCTCATGGAGGCCGATTCTTGGACCACTGGTCCCAGAACGGATGGAATCCTTGACTTCCTGATCCCGGTTTCCCTACAGCTAAGGAAGGCCTCTCCCTACAGCTTGGCCCCAGTGACTCTTAGGAAGGGGAGACTCCATGGGCCTTACAAATGTCCCACCAGCTGTTTCACACGGATCCTCACAGCTAGTGGAACAACAGCTACAACAAAACTCACTGTCACAGGGCTGAGATGCTGCCAGGACATGGGTAGGCCACCTGTGGAGGGGACTGTCTGCCAAGAAAGAGGAGGGTCTATGCAGAGGACACATAGAGGGCCAGATCTTACCTGCTCCACAGAGTGAGGGGAAAGCCTAGGCAACCTCTGCAAAGCTTGGGTCACCTGTGGCAGAGCCACAGTGAGTGTCCAGTCTCATCTGCGTCTGGGACGAGTGTCCAGTCTCATCTGCGCCTGGGCAGGGTAAGCTTTTGTTCTCATGGTGGACACAGAAATCAGGGGTAAGGCTTGAAATGTTCTGTGCCCACCAKGCCTCACAAGGCCCACAGCTGGACAAAATTAAGTTAGACCATCTGTCAGTGAGGGACTAGGGCCTTGACTGAGATCTCCCAAAATTTTGCTTTAGGGGCTAATCCTACAGGCTACTATGTTTTCTTGGTTCCTGTAAGCCTTACTTAGTAGCTCGTTTGGAGGTCTTGTCCTGTGTAAAGGAAATTTCATCCTGTCCAAGGCTGGAACACCCAAGCTCCAAACTCAGGTTGGAAATATCAGGCTGTTAACAGTGGACGGGCCTTACATTTGGAAATGAAAATCAGAGGCATTTGCAGAACAGTGGAACTTAGAAAACCTCTCCACAAGTCCTCTCCTTTTACAGTGAAAGAAACAGGTTCAGGAAATTAAGTGACTTGACCAAAGCCACACAGCAAATGGTGGCAGAGCCAGGACTAACTTCCTGTGGGCTAGACAGTCCTGTCTAGACCTAAAGCAAAATGGCAAATGAGCTTTGTAAGGGGTGAGGTCGGCATGAGTTCAGCAGTGCCTGAGCAGATGGCGCCTTTAGGGGTGTGACGGGTGGGGATGGGTGCTGAGACGTGGGTTGTGGAGTGGCTGAGAGGACCTTGAACGGCTCGGGACTGCTRTGTGCTGCACTGGGTTGTGTGTCCGCCTGGCTCGCACTCAGTACCCATGGCCACCTCCCCATTTTCTGTGCCTTATCTCACTGTTTCAGCTGAGTCCAAGTTGTTTACTCTGTTCCTCTCCAGAGAGGCTTTCTGTCCTAGTTGGACAGCTCACTTTGGGGACATAAGCCTTTGTCCCACAAGCTGTGGGGAGGGCCAAAATCAAGCTGCTGGAGCCAGTTCTTAGTCCAGTCCTGCTGCCAGAGGAGACCCGTACGCCCTCCCAATCCTACTAGCCCGTTTCCAGGAACCCGGAGTGGGGAGTAGTTCCTGGAAGAAACTTAGTAAAGGGCTAGACCTGACCCTGGTGTGCAAAAGGAGGACCTGGCTGGGTTGTCCAGTCCTGAGGTGGCAGCATTTCCCAACTCACCTTCCCTTTGAGGCACAGATGGTAACTCCTTGCAGAGCAAGGGCCAAGTTGGCAGATGACTCAAAGTCACTCCCCCATCCCTTCCTCCGAGGATCTGTGGCTAGGTGCAGACTGGGTGGGTGCAGGGCATCACAAGGTAAAGATTAGGGACTGCCTGGC